>BQNB010028921.1:29868-52368 GCA_026074375.1 Tanacetum coccineum
ATGAGGAGGTTTAGGAGGTAAACGAGGAATGGTTGATGGCTCCCATCACACCACCTCCGATGCCAGTTATGCCCCTACCAAGCACTTACAAGGTAGGAGGTCCATCTACTGCTGCTGCTGAGGGAAAGTCTTTTACCCTCCAAGCACCTGGATTTCCTGTGTCTCCGCTAGTGAATGAGGATTTATGTACCTGCATTGGTAACTTGGAGTACGGTAAGGACAGCTAGTGAAGAAGGTGAACCAAGTGAGCGATGCTGAGGTGGCGAATGGCATTGCTATTGGGGAGATTGGCCCTAGGAATTCTGCTGTAGAGGGATAGGTACAGGTTATGATATCCCATATGGTTCAGGCCGTGGGTAGACTGGAGCAGGTCGGTACCCAGATGGAGCAGGGTCAGCAGGCTACGACCCAGAGGGATAAGACGATTGAGGGATTGAGCCAGCAGGTGTAGACATTACAGGCCGCCGTACAGCATAGGGAATTGCAGATTCAGTAGCTTCAGGCTTTGGTTTCCGAGATGAGCAGTCGCGAGAGTACCTTGATGCAGTGCATTCTTGGGATGGATAGACGCCTTGCCGATCTAGAGAGGAGACCTTCGGGGCCTCAGTAGTATTGTTGCTTGTTGTTTTGAATTTTGGTTGGATTGTGACCATTTTGTATAGTCACTAAACTGCTAGTGCCAGTTAGTGAGGTCATGCTGCTGGGTGTATTTTGTTTATTGTAAAACACCACAGCCATTCGGATATGGTGGGATGCTTGTATTAGACATTTAGAAATCATTGTGATTGGATGTTCCGATCTTGGAACCGAAGATTGTAATTCTTGAGGGAATTTTGGTTGTATGTGTATCACCCTCGCCATTATTATTATGGTTATGAAAGATTGTGGTTATTCTTGATCATGAGTTTTGTGTGATTATAGATGTTGTTTCCTTGAGTGATCTTATTACTAGATTGACTTGACACGAGTGTTGAATGATTCCGGTTGGTGAACCCTTCGCACGCGTATGATACTGGCTTACATAGTCCATGAGTGGGTATTGTTTTTGATACTTTCCGAGACCCGTTGACCAAACTATATTAAATGATGTTTTGTAGATTGATGATTTTAAAACTATGGATCGCAATAATGAATTTGTGTGTTGAACGAATGTCGTTACGCGAATTGTACTGACTTTGATGTATAAACTGTTTCTGTAAATAATGGAAAAATGTGTTTTCAAATTTCATAAACTAACCCTGTAGTGTCAAACAATTTTTATTTTAATTTTTTTTAAGATTTCTAAATGATGAGAATGGAGGATGGACTGATGCTACCTTTTTTTCTTTCTTTTAAAACAATCAATTTTTTTTAAATCATTTTTATATATATACTGAGAAAATGACTTACGCGTGTAGCGTATGAAAAAGAAACGTTTTGACGAGGACGGGTATGACGTCGTTTGGTCCTCAATTATGCATAACTTGATCAACTATGCGTAATTTAGGAAGAACCACGCTATGTCTGATAAAGCGTCACTCTTAAAATGCTGGATAATTGGGATAAATGTTTGGGTCAAGCTTTTGGAAGGAAGAAATGTTTTTAACCCTGCTACATATTCTTGTGCAAGTAACCTTACTCCTATTGATTGCATGGGGAGAGTCTCATGTGAGTCGTTGTGACCGAGTCATCCCGAAGGGAAAATGCCAACGATATTGTTCAAAACGAGTGTGTCTAGAAGGGAGTGAAGTCTAGTTCATGGTAATATTGATCAACGATTGTTATGGAGACATGTGTCGAGACCAAGTGTGGTCTGTATGCTAGTGAGAAATTATAGAAGTGAGTCATCGAGGGTGTGAACCGGATGCCGACACTGAGAAGGGATCTTCTTGGAGTCGCAAGGTTTCCAATGTGAGTGGAAGCCAAGGTGTTTAGTTCCGAGGTTGAAAGTGAGGAATGGCGAAGACTTCTCCTACGTTAAATGTGTGTTGCCATTAATGTAGCAACCGATGGCCGTAAAGAAGACTTCTTTCCTTGAAATGGAAGGTAGTGGTAGTATAGCTGTAACTATAACTGGATCGTCGAGGACTAGAATAAGACACTAAGCGACCCCTGACTTAAAGTTAGGTGTAGTGGTCCTTACTCCTTGACGTAACGACTTAGTGTGCGTATATAAGGGCGAAAATATTGGAGACTCTAGTCGAGTGGCGACATCTGTTCCCATCCTGGAGGAACAATCAAAGTAGCTAACGCCTTAGTCGAACGGTATTGGATTGGGAATGTGCGAAATTGTCTCGACTTGATTAGTTGAGGCATCCAAGAATTGATGCGATGTGTTAGGACCGAGCCGATTGTGCTAGTCGCCATGAGGAAACGTTGGAGTTTTAATTTCTGTAGAACGAGCCTATGATGCTCAATTGTTTTCTTGATTGTTTTCAATTTGTCTTTTGACACTATGTGTTTTTAGCGGGATTATCACCGCCGAATTATGTGAACAATGTGCTTTACATGCTATGTGCTTTGAATGTTAATAAGCGCTTATGTCGCTTTTATATAGCCCATGATGTGGCTTAGGATGTGAGTGAATGGGTATATTTGCCCATAAATAAATGAAAGTTTAATTAGATGGGTACGCACACCCAAAAGGTCTTATGTGAACATGGATTGGTATCCCGAAGGTCTATAGTCATTCGTGGCGAGATAAACCACAAGCGTGACTATGATTGGTTAGGAATCGACCGTGATTAAGTCGAGATCATTACCAAAAAGCTTGGCCATCTAGCAAGCCCGATATAATGAGCAATTTGATCAGTTAGGTATGAACCCGCGTGACGAACATAGCTATTGCTAAGGCTTCATAGTAAGCGAGCATGGTTATTTTGCTAAGGCTTCATAGTAAGCGAGTACGGTTATTTTACTAAGGCTTCATAGTAAACGAGCACAGTTATTTTGCTAAGGCTTTATAGTAAGCGAGCACGGTTATTTTGCTAAGGCTTCATAGTAAGCGAGCACGGTTATTTTGCTAAGGCTTTATAGTAAGCGAGCATGATTGTTGCTAAGTGTGATAATGAGCAAGTGTGATAAAGTGCCTAAGTAAAGCTAGGCCGAAATGTAAAGTCATCGTAAAATGACGAATAAGCGAATATTGCTTATATGATTAGGTGGTATGTGTAATGATGCTATAATGCGTTTGATGGGGTCATATGTACTCCGGAATACTTTCGCAACCGGTGGTGCATTATTAAATGAGACCCGGAGGGCGACACATATGATTTGGTTTTGTGTAGCGGTGTGCGCTTGGTTTTGTTGGTAAGATCACTAAATTGAGTTGGGTTGATTTTTTGTTGAAAGTCTTTCGTTTAAAAACGACTTGATTTATGTTTTCCCGGATACATTCCGTGGTGAATTTTGTCTCTCATGGTAAGAGCGGTTGTGATTGTATTTTTGATCTCGTTGGTATAAATTACCATTTGTTTTGGTGACTTTCCATCTGGAATAGTCAAGGTGAGTATTATATCACGTGATTTTTGCATTCGAGCATGTGAGTCTGTTCAATAATAAGGAAACCGTCTCACTGCAAGTGAAATTAAGATGAGTAAGAAAAGACGAGCACCGGGACGACGCTCCCTTTAAGTGGGTGGAATGTACTAACCCGAGTTTCACGACGCGTATGGCGATCGTGTATCCGACGTCATAATTATTATTTTATAAGTTCATGTGAACGAACGTCGACATTTAAAATTTGTATTTGTCATGAATAGTTATTTTTGTATTTTATTACGAATGGAATTTAGAAATTTTTATTTTTAGTCAATTTGTGAGTCAACGTTTGACCGCGCGACCGTTAAGCGTTTTGGGCATCATAAATATTATGACACGCCCCAACTTATTTTATTTTGTGAGATTTATATTTTTGTCGGACTTCGTCATTTTGTTCCTTGTCCTGAGCCGGACTCGCGTTTTAAAGTGTGCACATCTTATTAAATGTTTTAAATTAAATTTATTGTGACGGAATAAAAATATTTACGAATGTGGTGCGACTCGAACTTTTTTGCCGACTATAAAACAAAAGAAAACACCTTGGTACTAGTTTTGAAGGACTATGAGGAAAGAAGGACTAAAAGTGTTAAAGGCTTAAACTATTTTCCTATATAAACAAACACACACACACACTTAACACTTTTAACAAAAAAAGTCATCTCCTTGTCCTCTCTTGCTCACCTTCGACCGCCCACCCTCTCAAACCACCCAAACCCGTCGATTCTCTGACATGCAATACGATCTAATTATATTTTCTTAATCCTTATATCAAGACTTACATATCCCACTAAAAACACGACATGCATTAAGTTTTCGTAGAGTTTGAGTTCGGGCCGAGTTTGGTCAAAATGGGTTGGAAGTAATGGTTTTTATGATAAATAAAACATTGTAGCAAGCTTGGTTTAAATGAAAAAGTTAAGGTTTTGGTGTTTTGGCTTGGTTCGGGTCACGACTAAGACAAGGAGGAACAAGTCGAGTCTGTGGTTTTGTTCGATCCAGCTTATTTAAGCTTTGTAAGTATTTCTAATACTAGTGTTATGTCAGAACCCGTAATCACCTTCACTTCACCATGATGAACCAAGAAAATAAGATAAGAAGAAATGATAAGAATTGTAGAGAGAAGTTTAGAGAGAAAAAGTAGAGAGAAGAAAAAGAGATGGTTGAATTAACTATGTGAAAATACAAAGAGAACCAACACCCTCTCCACACTTGGAGAAGGGTATTTATACCCTTATAGCCAGATGGGCTTTTTCCATGGGTCGTGTTTAATGTTAACTTGGGTCGGGCTCGGGATTACATTGGACCTTAGTCCGGAACATATACAATATTAGATTCAATAACGAACCCGATACCCGTAACTAGCCTATTACAATATATATTAAATAAAGACCGAAGCTTCCTTGTTGAGTGACCGAGCTTCCTTGTTCGACTCAATATTTTGAGGCTAACAATCTCCCCCGAAGCGAGGTCTTAAACCTTGAAACGAGCTTCCTTGTTTGACTCGATATTTTAAGGCTAACAATCTCCCCCGAAGTTTGGTTTCTGATAGATTCTGAGCTTCCATGTTCACATTCATAACATGGTCTTGTATTTCTTAAGATTGCTTTGACATTAAGTTCTTGAGTCTTGTTCTTGGTCTTTATCTTTGTTGTAGGCTTGTTCCTTCATGCTGTGTGATCTTTGATCTTGAGCCTTTTTTTTGACTTTGTCTTTAATTCCGAGATCTTTAAATCTTTTCCTTGTTTGTCTTTATCGTCTTTGCCATCTTGCGATCTTTTGTCTTTGACCAACATGCTCATACTTTGCATCATCTTGAAAGCTTGCTAACAATCTCCCTTGATAGACTTGATATCTTAAAGGAAGATCTTGTTTATCAGAGTTTGCAGAAGTCTTTGTATTTAATAATTGAGCTTTCTTGATTCTTGAATCTTGATGCTTATAGTATGTCTTTGTAGTTTGAGCATGAACATGTCGTAATGAATCCGACTTCAGCTGGAATGGGATACCGCCACCACTGTATAACCCGCAAGTTTACGTTAGTGATAATCAATAGATATAAATGAGAGTGTCTTTGTCACTTCGTCGAATAAGGTTGCAATAACCACGGTTACCCATTAATTAGTATAAATACTGCCCGTGATCAGATATAATTCATATGATTCTTCTTGACAGGTTTTCGTAGCTGCACTAGCCATTCTCGTTACCGAAGCATCTCAAAGTAGACAACACGGTAAGAGCGAATCAGATAGTTACTATCTTTCTAATTAAACCGTGAATTCATTTTACTGGAACAAGTTTAATTCACATAGAATCGCACTATCGTTTCTTTCCAGTTAACACAAGTTTGATTCATATAGAATCGCGCAAATCACCTACCAAGAGCTTGTTTGATGTTGGCTCAAGTAGGATTTCCATCTTCACGGTAAATACTTAAGTATCACTCGGATGTTCTGGCAAAATCACAAGGATAATGCATAGGACTCTTGTTAACAGCTTGTGAACTTAATGATGTTCAACAAGTGTTTGTCATGGAATTTGTCCTAATAAGATTTATTTTATTGATCTCTTGGCTCTAGACTCGATTAGTGCGTTTTGGTTTTAGTACTCGGAGGCTAGAGCAGACTGCCACCTATTCAATATCAACAATCTCGGAGTGAGTTGTCAATAGATAACGTGTGTATCTTCGTGATAAATGAGACAAGTTTTTGTTGAGAGAAACTCGAATGGCTGGGAAGGGTTGTGCATTGCATCACTGGGTCCATGATATCGTCTTCAATATCAGAATTCATCTTTGTAAAAACCGATAGATTATGTATTGACCCGGTTTCTGCCTAAAGTGTGTGGAGGGCTTCTTTCTTTTCACCCTTTATCCATACATTTCTTTTTCATTCTTCAACCCCTTCAATGCTTACCAAGACGTCATTACTAACACCTTGTTGTGATTATTCCAGTGTTAGCTCAATCTTAGTCGGCATTATTCCCTTATACTCATTCACCTCCAATCATACCTAAGGACTGCTATTTCTAACTATGGATTGTCCTTGGGTAGATCCCTCTGGTTCTGGTTGGATCACTGGACTAATACCTAACCTAACTACCTTATGACTTCAGACTCGTCGTGAATTAAGATGTTGTTGGGTATGAGATCGTAACCATAAAACCATTTTCAAAGAGTATAAGGCATTGTGAGTCGTTTAGATCACTTATTATTTTCTAGATCATATTTTAATTACATTTCTCCTATTATTTTAAATACTAATGCACTTAGTTTTTGAAATACCAGGTGATTAAAATTTGACTTGCAAATTCTGTGGGGAGAAAATTGTTACAGCATGAGTTATGTGGAACTGTTTCTTCTTGCTCCCCCTCAATTTCACATATATGACACCAATTGAGAGAATAGGATTATGACTTTGTAAATTCCATGTGAAATTGAGTTTGAGCTACTTGTATATGTTTTAACAAAATGAGTGTTTAAATATTATTAACATTTTAAGATTTTTTCATTTGTTTAAACATTTTTGAAATGTTTTAGACACACAAAATAGACATGTGAGTATGTGCCTAAACGCATTAAAACTTGGTTTTAAAAGCTCCCCCTCAAAAATTAATTCACTTATTAAAAAATGATTCGACTTTTGAAAGATGCATGAGGAGGGAGTGTCGAACACATAATTTTGAAAGATTTTGAAGAACCTTTTGAAATTCTTGAAAAATTGTGTTCAACGTGTTTTGAAAAACCAATGTTACTTGAGCTCGAAAGACTTTGAATGTCTTTTGAATTGACTTTTTGTGTCGGCTCAAGTCCAAGAAGTTGTTATCTTCTCATTGTGAGGATAAATGTACATGATTGCACACTTTCCTTTATTTGAGGACCGGGTTGTTATCTGACATTTAATAACAAGCCATTGACTTGAGCTACAAAACTTTGAATGTTTTATTGAATAGCTCAAGATAGAAAAGATTTCTCTTTTCGTTGTTAAGGATAAATGCACTGAAGCGTACATTTTTCCATTTTTATGAAGAACGGGTTATTATCTGACATTTAATAATAAACCATAAAGAAAAATAGAAATGACATGTTTTAAAAGCATTTGAAACTCCTGTTCGAACTTCATTTACACGCCTGTGTCGATATTAATCAACATTTCTAGGTACGTAAATGTTATCGATTCCAAGAGACATGTCGAGAAGAATATTTTTGTGAATCATTTTCTAATTTTTTTGATTTTGTATTTTTCTTTTTGAAATTTTATGTTTTTGTATTTTTCTTTTCAAAAATATTTTCTAACATAATTAAAGATGGAATGTTTATACAAAGAAGATGTTGATAGAATATTTACATTAGAAGAACCCTTTGAGGAGATGGGTTCAGAAGCCATTGAAGTACCTGCACTCAAAGATGAAGAGTTTGCACAAATAACAGTTTTAGGATTATGTGTTTCCTTTCCTAATGGTGAAGCACTATCATTCGTGTTGTAGCGGGTTTCAACTGGCTTTTTAATGGGAATCCACTTAAGACCAACATGAGTAAAGATTCTACCCGTTGGTTTCCATGTAAGACCAGATCTAAGAGGCGTTGTTTTTAGATACACATTGGAGGACTTATTTGGAGAAGACCTTTTTCCTATGGGGATCTGTCTACCATGATTCTTAGAGTCGCTTTTCTTTACTACGGGTATATATCTCTTTGTTGTCTTATGGGATTTTGCATCCTTTTTCTGTGCTGAGGCACGAGAATTTACCTTTGAGAGGTATTGTAAGATGCACTCATCGTGATTTGCACTGTAAATGCACTTTTTGCATGTAGGACATGCCCAGTCTTTTGACTTTAAGAAAGGCTTTTGATTCCTAGGTGGTTCTGCTGTGTTAACAGTTCTATCCGATATACGACTACTCATGGATGGTGGCCAATTCCTAGGTTATTGATTAAAGTTCCTAAGTTTCGGTTTGTTGCCATTAGCAGTGTTTGGTAATCTAGCAGATTGTTGCACATGTTAGGTCTTGAATTTAGGATCAATAAGTAATAGAGTATGTTTAGGTGTAGTGTGTGTGTTTATTCTAGAGAGAGAAAGATAGAAAGTAGAGAGAGAAAGAGGGAGGAGGAGGATTAGAGAAAATGATTAGAATGAGATTAGAAGACACACCTCACTAATGAGGTGGTGGAGGGGTATTTATACCCAATTACAAGGAAGAGCAAGGAGCTCTTGTTTCTTAGCTTTTTTATATTTGTCGGGTCTCGTGACTTTATTTAAGTCACGAGCCTATCACCTAACCTATTACACAATATTATTTCTTTATTTATTACAAGACTTTTATCTCAATAAGATCGTCACTTTTATCATTCCTAACAATCTTCCCCCAAGGGACGATCATTGAGATCTCTCTTTGATTGCATTAATGATCATCATTTTCTTATTCGTAACAATCTCCCCCTAAAGGATGATCATTAAGATCTCTCTTGTGACTTTGATCTTTGAACTTTAATGCTTGTTTGTCTTGAGTCTTGTTGTGTAATAGTGGTCTTGTTCCAATCATGCTCTAGAGATCTTGATCTTGATCTTTCCATTTTCCTTTTTGACTTTGCCTTTGAGATCTTTTCATATCATCATTCTTTACCGTGAATCCATCTTGATTTGTCTTTTAAAGCTTCTGACCAACATACTCATACTTTCTTGATAGCTTACAATCTTCCTCATGTAGAACTTTTGTCTTGATCAACAATTTTAGAGTTGCGGAAGTGTATCTTTGAATTTTGAGTACGAGATATGAAGGAATGAATATGACGGTGTTTATGCTTCTGAAAGGTAGAGATTTTGTTGATGTTGTTGTACATAAATGTATCTTCTTGAGTTGACTTCCCCCCAGATCGTACCGCATGACTACAATCAGTTCAGCTGCTTCCCCCCAAACATTCGTAACACATACTTCACACAGACAACTCATAGAATAATGAAACTATAACCTCCAAGTCAATTAAGTCCCAGATGTTGTATACACCAAAGTCTGTCAATTAAGTCCCGAATGTACACATTTCTTCCCCCTAATTGTTGTGCTCTATCAAAATATTCAGCTAGAACACTTCTCTTCCCCTGATTTTATTGATGACCATCAACATAATCTAATCTTGTTACGGCCTGAATATTTGGATAGTGAAGTATGTGTGAGTGCCTGGTCTAAGCATAAGAGTAACTACTTCTTTAATCCAACAATCTCCCTCATTAATATTTGGACATCATATGGTAACCTTGGTAATCCAACACTTCACTTGAATAAATCAAGGAAATGTTGTTTGTGTTTTTCGAAAACAAATTCCGAAAGAACACGATAACTACTAGATCACTTAGATTACTAGTTAACACTAATTGAATCATTAAACAATCATTTTCAAATTAGTGACCTACGTTCAGCGTTGGCTTGATGTTAGCACTGGTAGGATTTCCATTCAATCATTGTGAAATACTTAATTTAAGTATCACTCTTGAATGTTCCGGCAATGTCACTAAGACATGCACTGTCACATAGACATATAAGCGACTCTTGTACATTTTGTATCTTTGATGTTTAATACAAATGTACTTTTGTGTCCTATGTGAGATTTATGATTTGATCTCATTTGGCTCTAGACTCAATAAGTGCATTTTGGTTTTTGTGATCGGAGGCTGGAGCAGACTGCCACCTTTTCAATATCAACAATCTCAGAGTGAGATGTCAATAGATTATGCATTTAATCTCCGTGACAATGAAACAAGATTCTTTTGAGAGAATCTTGAGTGGCTGGGAAGGGTTGTGCATTGCATCACTGGGTCCATGATGTCTTTCTTCAAAGCAATTATCATCTTTGTGATATTCGATAGTTTATGGTATTGAAACGGTTTCTGATAAATGTTTGTAGAGGGATTCTTTCTTTTCACCCTTTGCACATTATTTCTTTTTCATTCTTCAACCCTTTCAATATCCACCAAGACGTCATTACTATCATCATGTTGTGATTGTTCTGATGATAGCTCATGCCTTAGTTGACATTATTCCCATTCACATTCAACTCCATCATACCTAAGGACTTATATTCTATCTATGGAATGTCCCTGGGTAGATCCCTCCGGTTCTGGTTGGATCATGGGATAATACCTAACCTTACCACCTTATTTCTTCTTTGATCATCGTGAGGTAGTTGGTTGATGGGTATTTAAGATCGAAACCATAAAACCATTTGAAAATCAATCAAAGTGTTTGATATAAATCAAAACATTTAACACTTTAAAAGTTTCGCTTTTGAGAAATACCCCCCCTACACATGTGCATTGAAATTCAAAATTCTTTTGCATAATGAGGAAAGAGTTGATTGCACATTGAGTCTTTTAGATCACTTTGTTATACCACACTCTTAAACATTTATCTTTCTTGATCACATTTTAATCCTATTTTCTCCCCTAAAAAATAGCATACCACATGATATTTTTGATATCAATAGATTAAAATAGCTATATGAGATTTTGAAAACACATGGGAGAAAACGGATATAGCATGATTATGATTTGGAACCTTTCTGAATGTTCTAAACAAATTTGAAAAACTAGTTGCGTCAAAGTATGTTGATATCTAAAACGTATGGTCAGTAGATTGCTCACTCCTCATCCTGTTAATTTCAGGAAACGGTCATAACCGGACACAATCTTCACAAGTTGCACGCTTATCAATATTTAAATAAAAAAAAAAAAATAAAAAAAAAACAAAAAAAAAAAAAAAAAAAAAAAAAAAAAAAAAAACAAAAAAAAAAAAAAAAAATAAAAAAAAAAAAAAAAAAAAAAAAAAATAAAAAAAACAAAAAAAAAAAAAAAAAAAAAAAAAAAAACACGCTTGACAACAACTACTTTTAAATCGATTATTATTCGTTTGTTCAAAACATTTTCCTTTATACTCCCCCTCAATAATAAAACACTTCATTTTGTATGCCACCGCAATTATATTGAGGGATAGAGTTAAGATGCCTTGGTATATCACTGAAGAACCACTTTTGAATCCACTGAATGTTTTGGATACATAAATTTTGACTTTTATGAGATGTATCCAACAACATTAAAGGCATTTGATTTTTAAAAAACTCCCCTTCAAAAATTGATCCATTTATAAAAATGATTTAAATTTTCAAAGTATCGAGAGAAGGGAGTGTTGAAGACACAATTTTTGAAATATTTTGAAATTTTTTTTTGATAAAATCTTGAAAAATTGTGTTCAACATTTTCAAAAGCATTTACTTGAGCTAAACTCAAGTCCGAGAAGGTGAAAGCTTCTCGTTGTTAGGATAAATGCACAAAAATGTACACTTTCCTTTATTTGAAGAACGAGTCCTAAGCTGACATTTACTTAGAAGTAAATCGTAAGTCACGGAGCACACTTTTTGAAAAGATGTTGATAAAAAATTGCTCGGGACAAAGAAGATTTCTCTTCTTTTAAAGATAAAGCGCACTGAAGCGTACACTTTCCTTTTATTTAAAGACCGGGTTGTAATCTGACATTTGATTACAAACCATTGACATCGAATTTAGACAACAACCTTTGGAACCCATTTAAGCATTGTGCTAACGGGTTTGCCAAGTTTTGAAAACCACTTTAAAGTTGTGTCAATTCGATATAAAGATGTTGAGTTCCAACGAGAGCTTGAAACCGGTGTTTCATTTGAAAACAACTCTCGTGGAATCAACGGAGATTTAAAATTCCTTTTGATTTTCCATTGATTTTTGAAACTCGGTGTTTCATGTGGAGTTTTAAATCTTGTTAACGAAGAAGATTTCTATTTGTTATTGTCATTCGATGAAATATTCTGAAAATTTGTTTTTGCATCGTTTGAAAATCTTCCTTTCATGTTGATGGTCGAAGCAAAGTCATTCTTGTTTTGTATTGAAAGCATTTCTGATTTGGAATATTTGAAAGATTTCGAATGACTTTGCTTTGGACTCCACACTCTCGTTTTACAAGCTTGTTACTTTGTTCAAAAACAAAACATAACTCAGTGATACATGAAACCCGTCACCTTTTTCGGACCACACAAGCTTAAGAAAATGTTGATTAAGGTAGGTTTATTGTTTCTTGTTTTCATTTTTCTTTGGTATACCGAAAACAAAAAGAAAACATGAACACACTTGTTTTTGTGTTTCTTTTTCTTTTTCGAAAATCAATGAAGTGATACTTCAAAAATTGATTTATGATGGTTCAATCTTCTTAAAGAGAAGATTTTTCTTGTTCTTTAAATCTCACAAGAGATGACAAACCAAAACTGAGATCGTTTTCTTTGAGTTTAAGTTTTCAGTTTATGAATCAAAACCAAGATTTAAGCTTTTTGAAAATAAGATCTATGATGAAATTTCTTACCGTGTGAAAGATCTTATATGGTCTATAATGAAACACGACCCAAGAAAAATCTGAGATCTTTTGTTTGATGTTTCCTTTACGTTTTGTTATTTTCTGTTTGTATTTTCTTGTCGTGAATCTGTGATAGAGAAGGGTTTTGGATTTGTCTTGGATTTGTTGGATCTGTGAGGTTGATTTAAGTTTACATCTAGTTGCGCATGTGTTACATTCTTGTTCGATGTTCAAGATCTGTGATGATTAACTCGTTTGAGTGAACTGAGATCAGTTTCCGAGATTAGATCTGTGATGATGTTACCACTTTTGTGTTGAAGATCTTTTAATATCTTTGAAATAAGCACAAAAAGATATTAATCTGAGATCTTTATGTTACTTATCGAAATGAGTCTACTAAGTTTGGATCATATTTATGATCTACTGAGTTTGTTTGTATGAACAATCTACTGAGTTTTGTTTTTGTTTTCAAACTTGGAAAAATCTGAGATCTGTTATTTCATTTCCGAAATTGAGTTGTTCCGAGTTTGAGTCCGAGTTTAGATCTGGATCTGTGATGATAAAGATTTTTGTGTGATTTAGATCTGTTAAAGGTCTTTTAATCTTGTTGATATACACACAAAAATAAATCTGAGATCAAAATGAAGACTTGTCCGAGTTTGACCAGAGTAAAATCAAAACATTATAAAATCAGTTAAAGAACTGAGTTTGACCAGTCAACGAATTTGTAACAAACTTATTACTGAATTTGATTTTTCTAACAACTTTTACTGAATTTTGACTACTGATTTTAGCAATAAGCTCAAAATAAGCTCAAATAAGCTCAAAATAAGCTGTTGGAATAAGCTGTCGAAATAAGCGGTTCGAATAAGCACTCTAAACTACACTAAATCACTCTCTGTATCTCTGATACCACTTGTTAGGTCTTGAATTTAGGATCAATAAGCAATAGAGTGTGTTTAGGTGTAGTGCGTGTGTTTATTCTAAAGAGAGAAAGATAGAAAGTAGAGAGAGAAAGAGGGAGGAGGAGGATTAGAGAAAATGATTAGAATAAGATTAGAAGACACACCCCACTAATGAGGTGGTGGAGGGGTATTTATACCCAATTATAAGGAAGAGCAAAGAGCTCTTGTTTCTTAGCTTTTTGATATTTGTCGGGTCTCGTGACTTTATTTAAGTCATGAGCCTATCACCTAACCTATTACACAATATTATTTCTTTATTTATTACAAGACTTTTATCTCAATAAGATCGTCACTTTTATCATTCCTAACAATACACTAGGTTTGGTATTCAATGCTTTGTCTTTCTGAAGTTGTGCCTTTTCTTAGCTTCCTCTAGGTAGTAGTTATGAACCATGTCATTTGAGCCTACAGATTCCTTTGGTGACTGAAATGACACATGCTTTGGGCTTTTCCTAGAAGGACCAGGTGCATTCACATCATAAGGCTTAGCAAAAGACGATTTCCTAACTTGAGGCCAAGAATGTGGAGTCACTGGTTTTGTAAAATCATGCGACACACCAACTTGGGAGGCAAACTGATGTCTTGGCAATTGGGATCGTTCAGATTTATACGCAGTTGGTTGTTTTACCACTTGTTGATTTCTGATTGGTTGCAAATGCGGTTTCCCCAAGATTGATTATTTTCCAAAATTAGTAGTTATTCACACTATTTCATGTTAATTTTCTTAACTCATTTTAATGCTGCAATTGACAATTTATCTTTCCTGAGTCTGAGCTTTGAACTCTGCATTTGAGCAATCATATGAAGTTGTTGTGTTTTATTGTCTTAGCTCATCGTTGTCTGAAGGAATCAGACAGTTCGTCTGTAATTGCCTTTTCAAAGTCTCCTTAAAGTATTTATAGCCACTTTATGTTCCAAATTCGATGTTTATTGTTTCAATTTAAATCTCATGTAATGTTTAATCTTGGCTTTTATTACTTTTTACTTGGAAATTGACCATTGTTGCCCTTCTTTTAATGCTTGATTTTGTATTTAAGTTCAAGAATTAACACAATGTGCTTCCATTCTTAAAATCTTTTTAAAACTTAGGCAATGGTCTTTTTGAACAATATTTTCAGACCGAGGGATTGATTTGAGAGTTAGTTGTCTGTTTATCAGTATTTAGCAGGCAAGGAATTTTGTCATGGACATTTTGGTTTGGCATTCTGAGTTTCAACCTCTCCTTATTATTGAATTCAACTTGCTCAGTATGCTGTTGTCTTGTAGCAAAAGACATTGTTTTTAGCGTCTATTTGTACTCAGCCATTGGCTCTTCCTATATATGGGTCTGATATTCTGCATATCAGCATGTTGGCTTCATTCCCTGATCTGAATGCTTCGATCCTGCTCTTTTGATTATGCCCCATTGCTTTCTGTGTCAACCAAACTAGCATCCAATGCTTTACTCGTATTAACCTTTTCTTCTGTTGTCTGCATCTGCTTTCTGTGTCATACTCTATTTTATGTAGTGCTCTTTTATCAATCGACTTCTTAACAGATTCCATGTTTTGGATCAATGTATCACGAAATTTTGGAATCTCGAGTTGAGTGTATTGTAGAAAGTAGTTGCGTGTCATTACAACATATTCATCATCCAAATAAATCCGTGACTTGATGAACATCTGAAACTATGTCTCGAGTACTTTAAAAGCTGCCATGGATCCAATATCTTGAAATTCTTCGTTGTCAAGTTGCTTTTCTAGTTGATCCATGTTTAGGAACATTGTGCCTGTGAAAGTCTCTACATCTTGACCAAAGAGTGTCGCAAATGCACGTTTGAATCCAGACTCAGTTCGAGTTCCTTTTAAGTCGTTGTTTGAAAGAAGCTTGAGGTGTGAATGAAGTCGTCAAAAAGATACCATGCAACTTTCTTTTGCTTTGTCTTGAATTTGTTGCATTTGTTGTTCTTTCAAATTAGAACACGAAGATAAAGTATCCTTCGTTTCCATTTTACCGTGAATTGTGAAGTGAAAATGATTTGTAGGATCTTAAGTAGGTAAAGTGATTGTTGTTGTGGATTGAAATCAATTAATGTTCATGGGATTTTACAAATCTATGATTTAAACCGAGAAAAGAAATGGAATCTTTTGCGGGATTTTAACAAAAATCAAGAAGAAACCTGGAAATATGAATAATTGTTGTTGAAATGATCAAAAGACTTATGACTAAGTAATTTGATGATAGTTAAATAATTAGTGAGACTGCAGTTATATAATTGGATTTACATAGTGGTGGAAGGCAAGCGGGCAACAAGCTGCGCCGCTAGCCCTTTTTGGATTGCAAAGCCAATACGTTTAAAAACCACATCCGTGGATCTAGGTGTCATAACATTGCTGTGCATAACCCGTTGAACTCGGCTGAGTAGCTCCACCGCCTCCGGTGCAAGGAAACCAAAGGTATCAAACGCAAAGGGAATAAACACGTGTTGATTTTCAATGCATGCTTTCTCGTGTTTTGTCACTTTGCCCGAGGCGGCTTTCAAAGCAGCCTGACCCGCTGTAAAACCCCTACTACTTAACCCTACGAGAGGAGAAACCCCGGTCAAATCCACGCACGCATGTTTCCCTCCAACCCAACCAAAAACCAAAACGTCAGCCGGTCTAAGTGTAGATCTTCCATCCGACGGGTCAGTTAAAAAGTTCACAGGTGCTTCTTTCTTGGCGGAGATCCCAGCACGCCTACATATGTCAAAAAGGACGTCCCTAACCATATCGTGTCGGTATTTGATACGGGGAGCTATTTACATATGAAGCGCATGCTTCCCCCAAGGAATCACACAAACATGCCTGCGGACAAACAGGGCATATTCGCATCAACCGGGAATAATGGAATAATGAGAAGATACTTAGGATAGTGCGATATTCACTTGATGCAAATAGTTGACAAGCCGTCTATGGGATGCTAGTAGAAATCCTGAGCACTTTGTGGTGCACTTGATACTCAATAATGGCTTTTTGTCTCATAGTCAATCTCATAGTGAACTTCTATATCCTTGACCATTTCGCAATAAAATAACGGCACATTCGCCAGTGGGGGGGTTTTTGTTTTGGGCTTTTGAGGGGAAGTGTCCTTATTTTGTGAATAACCGCTAAAAATTTCAAAGCTTGGATCGTATCACGAAGAAAAGCCAAAGCTGAAACATAATCATCATCCTTACCTCATATGCCAATGTCACGTAAGATGTGGTCTTGTGCACCATGATTGGGCACCACTAGAGGCTACAAAAGCATAAGGGAAAAACTAATTTTTCGAGTGACATACAAACCTCCTTATCAAATAGGATAAAGAAGCAAGTCGCCATGTAAGTCTCCAAAGGAATGGTTCTCCACAAACCACTATATTTTTCGATTAGACCCACGCAACACCTTTGTCAAAAATCAAGGTGCCCTCCTCCATGTGTACGGGTTACACAAGTCCTTAAACCGAAAAGAGTGGGCTAACCCATATCATGATCAGATGGCAAAAGGAGCCTCAACTCTGCGGGTCATGTACACTGTGGAAGAAGATCCCATCAATTCAACAACATTTTGGGGTCTCCTCATAGACAACCCACTAATAAAATCCGCGTCTCTACTAACAGCTCCACCAAGAAGCTTCACACCCGATGACGGCCTCCGAATATCGACAAGAAATAAACCCTTACGAAGCTTCATACCATTACATGAGGGCCAAAATATCTCTGTTTTCTTAATATTAAGTTCAATACCCAAACCTGGACAACTCACCTTTATAATGTCTAACACCCTGGCAACCTCTTTTAAATCTCCAATAATGGTCCTATCATCAAGATACCAAGCATGAAGAAGAAGCTTGCAACTGTCTTTAATCTTATGTAGTAGCGGGTGCAATATAAGAGCAAAAAGAATCAGTGGTAGACCAAATATGCGTGTCTCCTATATACAATCTCGATGCCTGCCCATATAAAAAATCCACCCACAAAGAAATGGAGGGACACTTCACCCTAACCTCGTGAAGTAATGCCGATCTATCTACAAGGTTAAATGCATTCGAGACTCCCCAAAATGATTGACAAGTGAGACCCATCATTGATGATATTAACTCAACACCGATTGACGCCTATGTTAATATAGCCTCTGCGCCCACCCGGACCACTCCGACCCCAAATTGAAAATCACTAAGGTACTTTGACATTTCTTTACCCACACCTTTCATAGCAACCTTAGAAACCAAACGTCTCCATATAGTGCCTACTGCAATGGGTCGAATCCCGCTATCTGATTTAAGGAGAGGCGTAAGAGGAGCTGATGCAACAAACTCTGCCAAGATAGGCGGGCACCTCCCCGCTAACCACAAATTAACGACCGAGGTGATGACCTTTAAGAGAACCGTGGCAGTAGCAGACCTCTCTCCACATAATGCATCCAAGATATGTTGTGCCCTCAAACCATCTCTCCCGCATGAAGTACCTTTAGGAAACAATTCAATGCAACTAAAGACACTATCAATCTTTGCTACAAGGGGAGGCTTCGAAAATGTGATGCTAGGTATGGATGGGGGTGGCTTGTAAGGATGTTTAGCCTCCAAGGCTTTAATACTATCATCACAGTATGGAGCAACACCGGAGGAGGATGACACTTTTATTGCGGCTGTAAAGTGTCCATCCGCAACCTTGCGAAGACATTTCTTGATGTTGGTGTTGCCCGTTGCTCCCTCCTCTAGAAAATCACCTCCACCTTGGCCAAAGGACCCCAATGCGGAACCATCTAATATACTTTTAACCAACGTTGTAATACCATCATCTTTTCCCCACATAGCCAATGACTTAAGTATAGAACTTTGTTGCAATGATTTTCTATTTCCGGACCTACGTTCTTGTCTATTCTTGGGCCTATACACCTGCAACGTGCATCTTGGAAAAAGTAACAACCTAACCCAACGCTCAAATAGAACTCGGGTTGGCGACCACCTGCAAACGAACTGTTTTTATACGCTTGTGAAAAAGCGAGCCGACAACCCATGAGAGTACAACTCTTGTCAGTGTAATAGCACTTTAAAAACACGATCCAGAACCTCAGCATCTAAAACCAACCCCTCAGTTATTTATGTCCCGGAATCCTTATTAGACGGCTTTGAAATGCCAACAATGTATCCGCTCATGTCATCGGACCCTTTAGTAACACGAACAAGACCATCCGGGTGATGACAACTCTACAAGCGCTACTCAAGCATTACATCATACATTCCCACACAACCATTGGTTAAATACCTTTAAAGTTTTCTCGACGCCATAATATATTCTATGTTCGTAGAAATCAGCCTCAGTAAGGACACATTTACCGTCAATCGGAAGGAAGGTATGTCAGCCTCTTGAGATGAGATATCAAAGCGAGGTAAACCCTTTATTGCCTCACTTCACCATCGGGCAATAATGAAATCCTCGGACAAACGACCATGGCCAAAAACCCGTCCGAAGAGGTAGTGGTGGGTGTCACGCAAGTAGAAAAATGAAATACGTTAAATGAGTTTGTTAAGAGGATGATGGTGGGTTTTATGTATGTTTTTTTTTGTTGAGACATTTTTACAAACACTTGGTGGGTAGTAAAAGATATAATTGGATTTTATGAGTTTGGATGTGAAAGATTGCAATGAGAATTTGCATTGTAAAATGAAATCGTTGTTGTAATTGAAGTACGTGAGCTTTCTGTAACAGATTTATTGAGCTTAATAACGATGAAAGTGTGCACTTACTTTCAATTAAAATGAGTAACGGGTTGATTTAAAACTCAAACAAGACTATCGGTTGCAATTGATTCCTTTGGGGACTAACGGGCTGTTTTATTAAGAATAAGACTAACGGTGTAAAGTTGTTTAACAATGGGGGTTATTAAAAAAACAAAGGACTAGCTTTGAAATTGTGTTAGAGTTGAGGGACTGCATGTGACAACTTGCAAAAAGTTTCATTAATTAATTAAAACTCTTCCCTCCTAAACGTCTTCTTCCTCGTTTTGAAATATTATAAAAAGCAACGATTATGTTTTTAAGCTCGCGGACTCGTATGATTATCGTCGGTGAAAAAATAAATATACCTCGGTTGTTCGAAAAGATTGTCCGATCTTTGATGATTATATAAGTTAAATGTCCCGCACTCAAAACCGAAAAACCCGAAATAGTTTAAAATTGTCGGTTGAAAGAGGCTAAGTGCGAGTTCGGTTCCTTTAAAACTGCTAATCCGGTTCCTCTTTACAATGTTGCTAATTCGTTTGCTTCACAAGAGTTTCTAATTCGTCTTATTAAGGGATTGCGAGTTCGGTTAAAAGAGGTAAACTGCGAATTCGGAGTTAAAGTAAGCTGCGAATTCGGGGAACAAAGTAAACTGTGAATTTGGTTGCTAGACAAACTGCTAATTCGGGTGATGAAAAAGTTGCGAGTTCGGGTGCTATACAATGTTGCTAATTCGGGTCCTTCTCATGAGTTGCGAATTCGGTGAATGAAGGGTATTGCGAATTCGGGTGTTTCTTTAACTGCGAGTTCGGGGAACAAAGTAATTGCGAATTCTGGGAACAAAGTAAACTGCGAATTCGGGGAACAAAGAAATTGCGAATTCTGTGCCTTCAACAAAGAGCCAAAAACGTACTACGTCCTTTCCATTGTCTTTGACAAAAACCAACAAAAACCAGATCCACAATATGAGGAGTTGTGTCTCTTTTCTTGTTCAAACGGCGCGGACCACAAATAAATAAGCCAAACAGAAAAATAAGCACTCAAAAACTTCTTTGTAACTAAGCTCTAATAAGCTTTTTAAGGAGAATAAGCCACGCAAAATAAACCCAATAAGTCGTTTAAGCTTTAGAAAAAAATTGACAAAAACACAACACAATGTTGTTCCCTTTAATTACAACAAAAGACACTGTTATTGATTGTTTTTTTTAAAAAATAAGCACGTGAGCTAGTATTAAGAGAAAGCGACAAAGGAATTAAAGGAAAAGTAAAAAAAAAACTGTTTTATAATGAAAGTTAGATACGAAAGTAAAATTGGAAAACAAGAAAGTGGTATCTACCTATTTGTAAAGAAAATCACGTTGGTTTCAAGTATGTAACTAAGAAAAAAAAATACGCCGAACAAATGAATGAGCTCAAATACGCACAAACAACAAAAAAACCACTAAACCCACCCGTGACGAGTGATATCAAATGTCGGTGACCAATAACCACTTCACTTCATGATGAACACAAGAAAAATAGATAAGAAGAAATATGAAAGAATTTTAGAGAGAAGTTAGAGTGAGAAATAAAAAAAAGAAATGAGAGATGGTTGATTACAAAGTGTGTGAAAACAAATGAACCAACACCCTCTCCACACTTGGAGAGGGGTATTTATACTTGCACCACGAGGCTTACATGCCTGTGGGCTTTCAGGGCCGGAGCTCGGGATTACCTTGGATTAATTGGGCTTTAGCATAACACATATGACCGATTAGACTTACATATATGGAGCCCGTTTACCTTTCTAGCCGATTACAACATATATTAAATAATACCGAAGCTTCCTCGTTGGGTGACTGAACTTCCTTGTTCGACTCAATATTTTGAGGCTAACATCGACAGACTGTAACGGGTTTCAAAGTGATGCAAAACGGTATAATGTAAAGCCGTAAAAAGTTTTAAAGACCATCATATTATGCACGTTGTTTTAGAAATAAACGATACAATTGTTTCACTCGCAACGTCTTAAAATAAACAAGACTATTGTGTCACTCACAATGTCTTAGGAAGGTTAAACATACATAAATATATATTTATATATACAACTTCCATATATGTGAAGGGGGAAATATACGTAAGGCAAACGTAAATGCAGAGAAAAATAAACATAAGGCAAACGTAAGCTCATAGAAAAATAAAGTTCAAGGGCAAAAATAAACGCAAAGCATCATAATGCAGGGAACGATAAACGCAGGGCAGAGATAAACCCATAACATAGCATGCTCAAGGCAAATTGATTCTCACGTATACGCCATAGCAAAAACACGTATAAGGCACACGCAAACGCGCGTAAGGATCACATACTGGTTATAGACCAGACCTAGTTATACTACCTAGTTCTCTATAATCCTGGCTATGGATACCAATCTGTCACACCCCCAAACGGGGCCTGGAAGGAATATCGTGCCGAAGCGTGTCGTCAATAATATACATCTCACAAAGTACAAGAACGTCATACTATATGGACGTTTTTAAAAAAATAATAATCGTTGTATTTATTAAAAAAAGGATAAGTACTTATTAAAAATGGATAAGTCTTACAAGATTTGAAATGAAATTCAAAACGCTGCGGAAGCCTAATTAAGTTTTAAAAGACAACGAGTATGAATGATAATAAAGTCTTAAAAGATGATTCAATGTTGCACGTAGACTCCACATAGCACATCAGAGAAGTCCAAAGCTAAGCACTTGAAAAACATGCTTAAAACGTCAACATAAAGTTGGTGAATTCATAGGTTTAATGTAAACGTAACTAATGTGGACCACAAGGTTCCAAAACGTATGCGACAGTTATAACAGATACAACTTCACATAAAAAGGTATTTTCGTTGTACTCTAAGTTCATGACACCGAAGATAATGGGAGGGGAAGCATGTACTCTTTGCTATTA
>BQNB010028922.1:0-5000 GCA_026074375.1 Tanacetum coccineum
ATAACAATAGGAATGTCATACTGCATGACCGGGACGATAGTTCGAGGATGTAAAACATTTGCCCCAAAATACGACTGCATCAATCACCTAGAATTGGTTACAAACATATTTTTTCCCCGAAACCGATTACAAACATAATTGAGAATTTTTGACGGTATAAGCTTAACGAGATAAATGTATTTACCATTTCCCATGCCTCTTGATAAGATAATGTATTCAGTACGACAGCATCACTAACTGCAAAAGACTTTGTTTTTTAGAATAGCTAAAGATGCTTAGCATAAGTTTCAGATGATACATATCAACAGCTGTTTCAAATAGGCAATTCTTGTATGTGTCGAAACAGCATGGGGAGGGGTGACCCCAAACACCTTTATCTTACAAACTTCTAACAAAACTGGTGTCTGATCCATTTACCATCGTAAAAACCCTTTACAAAAAAAAACTGGTGTGTGATATTATTAAATATATTATATTTGTTTTAATTCAAAAAAATAATAAGAATTAGAGGGTTTTATACATTAGATATGTAATTTCGTGTATTTCAACCCGTACAACCCACATGACACGTATGATGTACTAATCTTAATTAATTTTACCTGTAAGACCCATTCATAAGCGTACGGGTAAAAATTGCCACCTCTAGGACTTTGGAAAATAGTGAATGTTGCTTAAGTAACAGAACATCCAAAACGTCTACCGGTAAAAATTGCAACCTCTAGGACTCGGAAAATAGTGAATGCTGCTTAAGTAGATAGAACATGCAAATTCTATCATTGAAACTAACCTTTTCTAGGATCTGCACTATACACACCATCAACATCTGTCCAAATCGTCACTTGGCGTGCCCTGAATAAAGCACCCATGATAGCAGCAGAAAAGTCGCTTCCATCTCGTTTCAAAGTTGGTATATTTAAAGTGGCACCTTTAATTCCAATCTATTCTAGTTCCACCTTCAATAACAAATATTAGGATTAGAGGGTAACTATTATTATAGAAATCAGGACAAAAATGCCATTATGTAAAGGCCGAACAATCAAAATTTGCAAGCTGCATTCTATTTCAGCAATAACTCCCAGGGGTGTATAGATGTTCATTTAAAGTGATTCGTTCAACTTTAGCTGCAAGAATCAGTTTTGAGTATGTTTCGCATTTTCTATTATCAAATTAAGGGCCATAGCAATATAATTCATATATTCTAACTGTATAAGCGGCTCTTTGAGATAAGTTTACCTCTTAAGGGAATAACCTATCTATTTATAACCACTATCTCTAAGTTTGCCGCCACCTAATAAGCATTCTTAACTAGTTTAACTAAATAACTTAACGACGATGTTAAATCCGAACAAAACTCCGACCTCATTCCACCTATAACCACATTGATCCAGTCAACTACTAATGTTTTCATTAAGGCATTTTATCAAACACTTTGTGTTCATGCTGAAAATGAAAAAAAAAACTAAACTAGCAATTATATGCTAAATGAGCACATCAATCCCGTTACATCTAGCCTAATATACCAATTCATCCATTGATTTGACAACTATACCAATAAGTAGTTCAATAAAACATTAATTTTAAAATTATGTTAAACGTTATTTTATAATAACAAAGATGATTGATAATGATAAAAAGGGAATCACAGATTAACCGAATGGATGTATCTATATAGGCGGTGATGACGGTGACGGAGAGAAGACGACGATGGTGACGGTGTGACGACGGTCCGACGCCGTTAACATTCGGTAGAAGATCGACGGAAATCGCCTGTTAGGTTTATTTGGAATGAAAATGAGAAGTTGGGGAAAATTAATGGATTAAAGAGTGGCGGGTGAACTAACCCTTTAGTTAAAAACTAACGTGGTGTTTTTTTTATAAGTTACTTTTTCTTTACATGTTTGGTAAAGTTTTTTTTCGTATTTATACATTGAAAAATACTAGAACCATAAAGAAACTCCCACAAAAGTTTATACAAAATGATGTGTCTTATGTTGAGTGATATGTTCAAGTTCACTTTTTAATTCTCTCTCTTATATGCATCCATTAGTTAAATGACACATCATTTTGTGGATAATTTTTTTGTGAAAAAATGTGTTTGAAAGTTTATGTCTCAAAAACGGATTTAAACGCAATCTTTTTTTTACAAAGGTGTTTTCCTTTAACTAAATGCACCCTAAATATTTGCAATTTTGCATATTTCTTTATAATACAGATTTTCTTTTTATCTTTAAGGTGTGATAGTGATTACATTTTTTGAAAAAATACACAAATATACAAGTTTTAATAAGTATACATATAATAAACATTATTTTATTTTATAGAATTAGGAATGTGTAAAAAAGTGACCAAAATTCTGTCATTGGCGTTTATCATATCAGTGACCAAATATCTCGTCACTACTCTAGATCAAAATTACCTAGCATGTAATTTTGTGACTACATAATGACCACTTATAATTTCCGTCACTAACTTTATACCGGTGACGAAAAAAAGTGACCATAAATAATATTCGTCACTATTTTCCTCTAAATAGTGACCAAATGAAAAAGTCGTCACTCAATTCTCGTCACTATATCCCTTTTTTCTTGTAGTGAAACCTCAGTAAAGAACTAAAGGGATGTTTGGTTATTCTTCTTAAAGGTGCATATTAGGCCTAAAAGTTTTCAATAAAGTATCAAAAAATACTATAATTTGATGTGTATAATTGCAAACTTAAACCATAAAAAAAATATCAATTACATAAGGCATAACCCGCATTTCTGTTTCGGGTTTTATTCAGAAGGAAAAAGAGGTTATTGATGATATTTGTGGGTCTGCAAATCCGATTAGGTGTTTCGGGGAGGAGATTACTATCGAGAATAATCATCGCTTGGTTTATAATATATTATTGGAGTTTGGTTCTGAATTAAATTCATAAGTTAGATAATCAATCCTAAACACCCCTATTGTTTGATTAATTCTCACATGTGTTCATCCCAAAGATTAGCCCAAAACTTTTTTAACAAACAGCAAAAAGAAATCATGATATATTGGCTTTATAGTTGAAAAAAAAACCTAATGGATTGTGGTAAACAAATTCAACAAACATTCCCATCATGTCGATTATTTTGTTTGATCGAATAGTAGTTCGGAGCGATTTTAGGGTTTGCTCTGGTGGGTTTTGTTTATTGTTGCTGAATGAAGGAGAAGAAGCACAACACATCGTGTGAAAAAATTAGGTTATTTAATTTTATTTTTATCTTTTGAAATTTGGAATTTATATTTTTTTAATTTTTATATTTAAGGCACAAAGTTTCAGCAATGACATTCGTTTTTTAACTTTATTTTGTTTTATTTTTTACACATATGCTTTTTCTTATTTTTTTTGTTAATTTGATTACATCTCAGTATGCAAAAACGAATTATAGATTTTTTTTTTGCCAAATTCAGATATATTTAGACTTTTTTATTAAATATATATTTTCTTTAAAAGATCTAAATTAATTTTTTTACTAAATATGGTATGATTTGATTTTTTTGAAATAGATAAAAGATTTAAGTAATACAGAGTTATATGCACATTGTACAAACTATCTATACTACATATTTAAGTGATACATATTTAAGTAAATACATATTTATATGCACATTGTACAAGCTAACACAACATGTCAGTTACAAAACTTGAATTAAATGTTGTCATTATGATCATCTCCAATATTAATTAAATAAAAACATGTTAAAAAATAATTAAACTTAATACCGTTGAAGTCTAAAATTTAATATTAAATGCTAGTTTCTAAATATTGCTATCATTATCGTAAAGTCGTTAATATAAAAAAATATCATCAAAAATTTGATTACAGGTACCCGTCGTCGTATTGCGCGGGTAATCTCCTCGTATTAGTAAGCTGCAATCTAAGACCAACTTATATGAGATAGAGTTATTGGATTGGGCCGTAAAATACACAGATGCGTAAAAAGAAGGCAGACTCGTATACTTGTTTGTAACCAATATAATTATGAATAATTTTTTTTTATCAGATTTCAATCGATCTCTCTCAAATTCTCGTTTAGAAATAGAATTCTCCCTCAAGGTTACTCTATTTATCGTTTTTGATTATCATGTATTTTTTTTTTTGGTAAAAGGTTTTCTCTAGAAATTATTATTTATCGTTTCCAATTCGGATACCCTAATTTTTGTGTAGTTTTAGCTCTGTGGTTTAATTCACTATACTTTTTATATTAAATTCAATACATCCGTGGTTTGTAAACTTTTCCTACTTGTTTTGGTATGATATATATATCGATGTATTTTGTTAACTAGTTATAATGCTCGTGCATGCACGGGCTTTTTAATAAAAATTTAAATAATATACATTTGTTTATTAAAAAACAAATAGCTCAATTTTTGTTTTTATTTTATTTTCGTAGACATGATTTTATGAACAAAGGCGCACTTATGATGGTAATTTACCAATCACACAAAACCCTGGTGCATTAGGAATTTAATAACAAAGGTGTAAAATACATGGAAGCCGCACCACCCTGGGTGCGAGCCACCTGGAACGGCATATTCTACTATGTTCTCAATTCTAATAAAAGGCACTCGAATGATGTTTCATTTCCAGAAGAGATCTCAAATATAAAAGAGTTACACATGGTCATGTTGTCAATTTTAGTGGCACCAAAATATCAAATTCGTATACCAGAAGAACCACATTGATTTATGTTACTAAGTTCCCACTTCTTTTTTCACAGAATGTAAATGTCTATTGATCAAGAGATTTATGCCTGATTGTGTTGTCGATTTAAAGGTACCAGACCCTTAAGTGAAACTCATTAACCCACACACAAATATCAGATCAAACTCTTTTGTACAGAACACTAAGCATATTGCATATCTATGTTTACATACAACATACTAAAGTTGATGGTGCCCACAAGAATTATTTTCTAAACGGCTAGCCAACCCGAAAGCCAGGAGCTTTTTTATCTTATCCTAAGAATCCGCCATTTTT
>BQNB010028922.1:7500-23505 GCA_026074375.1 Tanacetum coccineum
AGTAATGAAATACTAACGTAGGATGATCTACTTACAAAGTTGAATGGTATCACATTAATAATCTGAATCCTCCTTTACCGATCATGCATATTGCTCACGTTTTATCTTGTTCCCCTCCAGAGATCTACTCTGACCGTCCATCTATTATGGTTGGTTGTAGTAATGGGGTGTCTTTGGGTAGGTGTTTTTTCGTTGTGTCGAAGTAGGGTGAGGAGATGTGAGGAGGTACTTATACTGGTTAGTAAACCTGGATACCATTCACAATAAAAATATGTAAGCATGCCACATAAAATATATAAAATTTATATATATTAATGTAATGTATGTAAACTTTTATGTACAAAAAAAATGATAATTTAGATTACCTACCCAATTGTAATACCATGAAACCCAAAATCCCCAGTCCGCCACCATCCATGGTGAAAGTCATTGGTATGACTACCATGAAGTCTTCTTTTAGGCACAACTCCGTCCCAACTTATTTTAGTACATGCACGGACACCACATTACTAAGGTTGCACCACAAACTACCCCTCATATTATACAACGATATAAAGGTAGGTGAAAGAATACAGGGGAAACTCATCAGAGTCATCAAACAAACCTTTTATGTTATCATTGTTTAAGTTACTCATGACCTCTCCCACGGCTGCTTCCATGGCTGCTCTCCAAGCTTCTATTATTCCAAGTGTCCGTCTCTGCATTACAATATCCAGGTGCCATCAGTGTAAATTTATTTTTAAATGAATAAGATAATAGTGTGTAGGTTGATAATAGACTTACATTACGTTCTTAATTACCTAGAATCTTCTGATTGATTATTATAGGGAGGAGACAGTAACGATTGATGAAAGGTGGCTTAATCCTATTAAGAAACATGAAAAGAAGTATTTTTTATTACTTGCAGAATGCTTACATACTTATGTAAGGAATGTGGGACAAATGTATTACCTGGGATATATAAGGCTAAAGTTACAAACTTATAATAGTCTGATGAGTAAAGTTCAAACATAGAGAACCTAAGAGAGTAAATTGATTAAGGCTATTGCTACTTATAAGAATTGAAAATATCATTATACTTTTGTATACTGATGTTGCTAGAATGGTGTAATGGCAGTAACAAAAATAAATACAAATTTAAACTATCAGTGAAAGATAGATTAAACAATTAAATAAGATATTACCATAAGTAAAATATAATGATCCAAGGGTGCCATTGAACTCCCTTATCAGTTGTTGAAAAAAAGACTACATCTTAGAATCCAGCTATTTTAAAGTTTCCCCCTGATACACAACCAAACTTCTTACAAGGCCACTCAAGTATGTCTCTTAATCTAAATCATGGTAAATGTAAACATATTCCTTATTATGATATATTTTCTTCTTAAGAATAAGAGACATACTTGAGTGACCTTACAAGAACACGTTGACCAATGGTGACAAAGCGTGTTTCGTGATTTGACATAAACCAAAGAAGATACACTGCAGCAAACACATATGGTATCACATGGAAGTGTATATTCAAGCTAAATCAAATATCAAAACCAATTTTAATATAGACCGAACCTTCCTGTAAAGATGTGCTCACGCACACCCAATATCGTTGGGGTCTCACTCCATGATCCTCATGAAATTCTTCAAGCAAGTTACGCATTTTGAAGGCTTCTTTCAAGTAGTTGTCCTTAAATGCAAACAAACAGAAAAACAATGATAAATTCATCAACAATGAATTTGTAAAAAATATGCCACGTGCACCTACAGTGCGTAAAATGTTGTCATTCCGATACAAAAAACATGCCATTTAGCCAAATAGATGCAGAATAACTCATTTTACGATGAGGTATCATGTATGTATACATGTCTTGGAATACTTTAGTTAGCATGTAGTTTCTTCCAAATAGTGACTATGTATCTTATAACAATCAACCCTATAGGATCGATCATGTATGCCATGACGTGTACAAGGCCTGATGTCTCCTTTGCTCTGAGCATGGTGAGTCGACATCAGCAGAATCCTGGCGAAGGTCATTGGACAGCTGTAAAGAATATTCTTAAGTATTTAAGAAATACTAAAGACAGGTTCTTGGTTTATGGTGGAGAAAAAGAACTCAGAGTGACTGGTTATTGTGATGCTGGTTGGCAAACAGATAAAGATGATAGTCGGTCACAGTCTGGTTGGGTATTCTTGCTAAATGGGGGAGCGGTGACATGGAGAAGTTCAAAGCAAAATACAGTGGCGGACTCCACATGCGAGTCCGAGTATATTGCAGCTAGTGAGGCTTCAAAGGAAGCTATCTGGATGAAGAATTTCATTGGAGATCTTGGAGTTGTTCCAACAGTACAAGACCCCATTGAAATATTCTGTGATAATGAGAGTGCAGTCGCCTTGACTAAAGAACCTAAAGATCACGGAAAGTCAAAGCATATTGACAGAAAATACCATTTTGTTCGAAGCAAAGTAGCAGAAGGACACGTGATTGTGAAAGACATACGATCAGAAGATAATCCAGCTGATCCATTCACAAAGGCATTGGCTAAGTCCAAACACGATGAACATGCTAAGAGCATAGGATTGAAAGATAAAATAGAGTTTTAGTTGTTAGTTTGAATTTGAAACATTATAAGCAATGATTAATATTGTAATAGATTTGGTGATTAAATAATGGAGATTTATTTATTTGCATGTGTGCTACCATTTACTATTAATTGTCATTGTGTTTCAATTTTTGCATGTTTAGAATCCACTTCCTGAGTACTTAGTTTACTCAAACCTCCTCAGTCGTTCATACTATAGGAAGTAAGTATTGATTTAAGACTGTCATGGAGTGTTAGTAGATTGTCTATAGTGATTAGACATAGCATAGAGAATGCTGCAACACTCATGAGTACTTAATGAGATTTAAGTATAGGAGAAACCCGCACTTAGAGAGATTACTCCATGGATTAAAATCACGAGTAATTCTAAGATGATAATATCTTCTATTCTTAAAATGGAGATACATCGAGTTTCTAGTTTTTCAAATCTGTTTTACTTTAGTTTGTTCAAACGCTGCGCGTAAATGCCAGTTATAAAGGATATGCTAGGTATGACATGATAAGTTGACTAGTTCTATGTATTCAAAGTTTATTTGTTCCTTTCGCCTAAAGGGAAAGCGATATCAATGGGCCCCTCGATGATTAAATGTTGACTTAAATGTGCTAGGCCTGGCCGGGACTAAATTGATATGATCAATTAAGCAGTCTCATAAAGTCAAGTAATCAGAAATCGAGAAACATAATGTTGAACCTAGAGATTGATTAAAATCCATGTCTCAGGTTCACAAGATATCTGTAGAACAAAGGAATATTTGATCACTTATCAAAGGGCTGTCTCTAAATATGATTCGGAGTTCAGCAGTTGCGTTGGATGGCACTCTCTGCTTAGTTGATCGGGACAGACTTTGACCAAGTTAGTTGATGACTTGTCCAAGTGGGAGACTGTTGGATTGTATGTCCAAGTTCATAACTAATTGGTAAGACTGTCGTCAAAAGTAGAGTCCTTTTTGGGTCGCCCTCAGTGAACCGTTAAGAGAAATAATAAGGAAGAATGCTTTGCGGTTTAAACCATAAAGAGGTATGGAAGTTTGGGTATCCCACATCGCCCAAAGGAGGTAACCCAACCTTCCTCTTTTGGGTATAAATAGAATGGATACTTTCACTTCTAAGTACACATTCCCTCCTTCTCATTTCCTACTCCTTATAAGAGTCTTTCGTGTATCGGGACCTTAGGAGTTCGAATTGTTTTCTCTTTGGTTTGTGGGTGTGAGCTATTAGAGGTACTCTCGTTTGGGTACTTGCCTCCAAGTTCGACCAAGGTGGTCCGCGTGTGTGAGAAATCCGATTTTCTCAAAGGTTAGTAATTTCTTATTTATTTACTTACTTCTTTTAAGTTGCTTTTAGTTTATTAGGTTTAGATCCTTTAGGGTTTAGTTCCCTTCTTGCCCTAGATTAATTGTTATTTCCGCTGCGTGTTAATCTAGTTAGGGAATAGAAAACCCATCAGTGGTATCAGAGCCTTGGCTCAATGATACAAGCACTTTATTATCTATCAGTAGGTTGTTAACATGTGATAAGTATAAATAATTGAATATTATATTATTGTCTTATGATCATTGAATGTTAATATGAAATTACATTTTAGAACCTTATATTTTGAACCGTTTAAAATATACCCCTGAAATTTTAAAATGTTTAAAATAGAACCTGAACTTTAAAATGTTTAAAAGAACCTTATACATATTATAATTGCTATATTGTATATGTATCATTAAATCTTAATACATCGTTAGTCAATCGATAGATCGGCTCACCCATAGTGAACAAACTAAAAGACAGGTATAAGGCGGGACGCTGTAAAAATGCATCCCTAAAGAAGTCGGGTTTTTATATGCTTCACGCTGACCCGCTTCTCCGCTTCTTTGTGCGTTCGATGGTGCTACCGAGAACTTTTGATAGGATGATGTCTATATTAAATGTATTAATATAAAAGTACTAAAACAAAATTCCCGTTTTAGATATAGAAAATGTGAATAGTATGCTAACCCATGAAAATCGCACATCTCTCATATGGACTGTTAATGGAGCGCGTGTGGTTTACCGGCACATTAATAAGAGAACATAAGTGAAAGGTAATGTGGCGCTCGCGATTCTCGGGCTGACGCAAGCCGGGCACCACGCGGAGTTTTGCATGGTTAAATTCACCATATTATTCATGATCCTCGGTATCCCAGTCATGAATAGTAGATGAGCATATCCGAGATTAACATGCCATTGATTAAAATCAATGAATCTCAAAAGAACTAGGAATTTCATAAATAATGAAATTGACAAAGACATTGTCTACCTAAAATAAATTTGTGATGTGATTACGGCAACCCTCTTCATAAACAAATCTAAAATATGGATCCTAGCCTTAATTTAAAATTGGGTAATTAATTAAAGAATATTCATGCTAACTAAATTATTTTATCTTAAAGATGTCTTCTGAAAATGGTATCAATCCTTCAGCTCCAAATCCCTCACACAACTCAAGCTTCTCTTTACTCTCAGTTCTTGGGAGGGAAAGACTCACTGGTCCAAATTATATGGACTGGATGCGAAACCTTAGGTTCACCCTAAGGTACAAGAACAAAGAGTATGTTCTCGATGAGCAAATTCCCACAATCAATGATAACTCAACCCAAGATGAATTGAAGCTCATCAAAAGCATTATGTGATGCAAACAAAGTGTCATTCATCATGGCAGCTTCTATGAGCCCTGAATTGCAAAGGACTTTTGAGTTCACTTGGGCTTATGAGATGAATCAATAGCTGAAAGAGATGTTCCAGGCTAAGGCAAGCAAAGAACGTCTTGATGTAGTAAAAAAAAAAAAATTATTTCACTCATGGCTTTTGTAAACCAAACCTTGAGCCTCTATTTGTGCTTTTGTCTTAGAGATGAAAGGTTACTTTGAATAGAAGGAATCATTGGAACCATGGGTGTTCGATTCTGAACTTTTCTATCAACATAATCCTAGTCCTCTGCCAGCTGATTAACAATCAGTTTGTGATCTCGTATCAAATGAACGAAGGAGACCTCAATAAATGAACTTTATAGCTTTTACAAACTGCTGAACAGGGAACCAAGAAAATTATGTGCCCCTCATTTCATCAGCTTCTTGTTGACTAGTTGGTCACAATGCAAAGAAAAGAAAGACTTCCTCAATTCAACTGGAAAAGGAAATGGGCGCAAAAGGAAAGTCCGATGGTGGGTCTAAGAGAAAGTTCGAATCTGAGATTGCACCTACTAGTGATCCAAAGGAAGCAGTGTGCTTCTACTGCAACACGAAGGGGCATTGGAAGCGTAGCTGCCCAAAGTACCTGAAGGACCTCAAAGACGGAAAGGTCGAAAAGGGTGGTCACTCAGGTATGTTCATGATCGAACTCCACAATACTACAACTTCTGATTCGTGGGTCTTGGATACAGGGTGTGGTACTCACATTTGCACTGTATTGCAGGGTCTAAAGGAAAGTAGAAAGTTGAAGCATGGAGAGCTCAACTTAGTCATGGGAAACATGAAAATCACACATGTGACAAAGATTGGAAAGTACGAGCTCATGCTGAAATCTGGAGTTAGAATAATTTTAAATAATTGCTGTTATTCGTCAGAAATGACAAGAAACATCATTTCATTTCATGCTTTGTTTAAGGATGGTTATCAATTTTCATTTGACAATGAGAATGGTGATATTTTGATTTATTTAAATGGTTGTTTTATGTTTAAAGCTTCTCCTTGCAAAGGCATATATGAAACTGTTGAATGTATTGATAATGGAAAGTGAATATTAAATGTTGTTCGTCTAATGAGCATGAATAAACAAAATTGTAACATTCTCCTTGGGCACATAAACAAGAAACGCATCGCCCAACTCCAAAAGGATGGAGTGTTGGAATCATTCGACTTCAAATCGGATGATGTATGCGAGTCTTGCTTATTAGGCAAGATGACTAAATCACCATTCACAGGAACGTGTGAAAGAGGTGAAGGATTATTGGACTTAGTACACACGGATGTGTGTGGACCATTCCAATCAGCCACAAAAGATGGAAAACACTACTACGTTACATTTACTGATGATTTCAGTAGATATGGATATGTTTATCTGATTAAACATAAGTCCCAGATACTTTTGGAAGTTTTTCAAAAAGTAATCAAAACGAATAGAGAACAAAACCCAACTGGGCAAAAAGATAAAGGTACTCCGATCCTATAGGGGAGGAGAATACCTTAGTATCGAGTTTTTCGATCATCTTAAAAACTGTGGTATAGTTTCACAGTTAACTCCTCCTAGAACACCACAACTAAATGGTATTGCTGAGAGGAAGAAAAAAACTCTGTAAGACAAGGTTCGATCTATATGTGTCGAGCAACACTTTCCAATAAGCTTCTGGGGTTACTCATTAGAGACAGCCACCCATATCTTAAATCTTGTACCTACTAAGAAGGTCTCGAAGACACCTTTTGAGATGTGAAAGGGAAAACGTCCTTCTCTTGGGCACATCAAAATATGGGTGTGAGGTTTTCGTTAGACGAGAAGCTCAGGACAAACTAGAAGCCAGATCTGAAAAGTGTCTTTTCGTCGGTTATCCAAAAGAGTCATTTGGATATTTGTTTTACAAACCCAAGGATAATGTGGTGTTTGTAGCTCGAAGAGGAGTGTTCCTTGAGAGAGAAATGATATCTAAAGAAGATAATGGGAGTAAAATAGACCTTGAAGAATTCAAAAGTCGTCGACCGAAGAACTATAGTAAACACTGAATCCTCAACAAGAGGTGGTGACACCTATTGAACCTAATGATGTATCCTTACCCATTCGCAGAACAAGTAGAGTAAGTAAGCCTCCTCAAGATCCTCAGTTCTACTATGGTTTCCATATTGAAGAGGACAAGATTAGTGATAGTACACTAAGTGAATTGGATGAGCCTGCTAACTACAAGGAAGCGATGGCAAGCCCTGAGGCTGCTAAGTGGAAGGAAGCTATGAAAAGCGAAATTCAGTCTATGTATGACAACCAAGTTTGGAATTTGGTTGACACTACAACCGGTCTTAAGATGGTAGGTTGTAAGTGGATCTTTCAAAATATAGACAAACATTGGGTGGGAAGTTACACACTTATAAAGCAAGGTTGGTTGCGAAGGGTTTTACTCAAACCTACGGTAATGAATTATGAGAAACCTACTCACTAGTAGCTAAAATAAAGTTAATTTAGGATAATCTTGCCATAACTGCAATTCATGAATTATGAAATATGGCGAAATGGATGTCAAAACCGCTTCCTAACAGTCAAAACTAACATAGTATGTGTTTTAATGGCACAACCAGAAGGTTTTAAAAATGCAAACTATCTTAAAAGAATGTGCAAGCTTCAAAAGGCCATTTATGGACTTAAACAAGCTTCTCATAGCTGGAATCTCTGCTTCCATGAGAAAGTCACACAGTTTGGATTTTCTAAAAGCGAAGATGAGTCCTGTATATATGTCAAAGTCAGTGGGAGTGTTGTAGTCTTCTTGGTATTATATGTGGATGATATACTACTCATAGGAAACGATATCCCAATGTTACAAAATGTAAAAGACTGGTTGAGGAAATGTTTTGTTATGAAAGATTTTGTAGATGCAACATATATTTTTGGTATAAAGATTTACAAAGATAGGTCAAAACGTCTTATAGGACTTAGTCAGGACACGTACTTAGATAAAATTTTGAAAAGATTCAAAATGGAGAATTCAAAGAAAGGGAATCTACCCTTACATCATGGCATAAAGATTAGTAGTGATCTATGTCCGAAAACTAATGATGAACTGGACAAAATGAGTCGAGTCCCATATGCTTCGGCTATAGGATCGATCATGTATGCCATGACGTGTACAAGGCCTGATGTCTCCTTTGCTCTGAGCATGGTGAGTCGACATCAGCAGAATCCTGGCGAAGGTCATTGGACAGCTGTAAAGAATATTCTTAAGTATTTAAGAAATACTAAAGACAGGTTCTTGGTTTATGGTGGAGAAAAAGAACTCAGAGTGACTGGTTATTGTGATGCTGGTTGGCAAACAGATAAAGATGATAGTCGGTCACAGTCTGGTTGGGTATTCTTGCTAAATGGGGGAGCGGTGACATGGAGAAGTTCAAAGCAAAATACAGTGGCGGACTCCACATGCGAGTCCGAGTATATTGCAGCTAGTGAGGCTTCAAAGGAAGCTATCTGGATGAAGAATTTCATTGGAGATCTTGGAGTTGTTCCAACAGTACAAGACCCCATTGAAATATTCTGTGATAATGAGAGTGCAGTCGCCTTGACTAAAGAACCTAAAGATCACGGAAAGTCAAAGCATATTGACAGAAAATACCATTTTGTTCGAAGCAAAGTAGCAGAAGGACACGTGATTGTGAAAGACATACGATCAGAAGATAATCCAGCTGATCCATTCACAAAGGCATTGGCTAAGTCCAAACACGATGAACATGCTAAGAGCATAGGATTGAAAGATAAAATAGAGTTTTAGTTGTTAGTTTGAATTTGAAACATTATAAGCAATGATTAATATTGTAATAGATTTGGTGATTAAATAATGGAGATTTATTTATTTGCATGTGTGCTACCATTTACTATTAATTGTCATTGTGTTTCAATTTTTGCATGTTTAGAATCCACTTCCTGAGTACTTAGTTTACTCAAACCTCCTCAGTCGTTCATACTATAGGAAGTAAGTATTGATTTAAGACTGTCATGGAGTGTTAGTAGATTGTCTATAGTGATTAGACATAGCATAGAGAATGCTGCAACACTCATGAGTACTTAATGAGATTTAAGTATAGGAGAAACCCGCACTTAGAGAGATTACTCCATGGATTAAAATCACGAGTAATTCTAAGATGATAATATCTTCTATTCTTAAAATGGAGATACATCGAGTTTCTAGTTTTTCAAATCTGTTTTACTTTAGTTTGTTCAAACGCTGCGCGTAAATGCCAGTTATAAAGGATATGCTAGGTATGACATGATAAGTTGACTAGTTCTATGTATTCAAAGTTTATTTGTTCCTTTCGCCTAAAGGGAAAGCGATATCAATGGGCCCCTCGATGATTAAATGGTGACTTAAATGTGCTAGGCCTGGCCGGGACTGAATTGATATGATCAATTAAGCGGTCTCAAAAAGTCAAGTAATCAGAAATCGAGAAACATAATGTTGAACCTAGAGATTGATTATAATCCATGTCTCAGGTTCACACGATATCTGTAGAACAAAGGAATATTTGATCACTTATCTAAGGGCTGTCTCTAAGATGTGATTCAGAGTTCAGCAGTTGCATTGGATGGCACTCTCTGCTTAGTTGATCAGGATAGGCTTAGACCAATCATAGTTGATGACTTGTCCAAGTGGGAGACTGTTGGATTTCGTGTCCAAGTCAACAACTAATTGGTAAGACTATCGTCAAAAGTTGAGTCCTTTTTGGGTCGCCCTCAGTGAACCGTTAAGAGAAATAATAAGAAAAGGTCTATGGGAAATTTTGGGGATATCCCACATCGCCCAAATGAGACAACCCAACACCTTTCTTATAGTATAAATAGAAGGGTATACCAAGGGATTATATACACATTCCCTCCTTCTCATTTCCTACTCCTTATAAGAGTCTTTCGTGTATCGGGACCTTAGGAGTTCGAATTGTTTTCTCTTTGGTTTGTGGGTGTGAGCTATTAGAGGTACTCTCGTTTGGGTACTTGCCTCCAAGTTCGACCAAGGTGGTCCGCGTGTGTGAGAAATCCGATTTTCTCAAAGGTTAGTAATTTCTTATTTATTTACTTACTTCTTTTAAGTTGCTTTTAGTTTATTAGGTTTAGATCCTTTAGGGTTTAATTCCCTTCTTGCCCTAGATTAATTGTTATTTCCGCTGCGTGTTAATCTAGTTAGGGAATAGAAAACCCATCAATCATATGTTAGTTCAGTACTAGGATAGCATTGTCTGTTCACATGACAGTGATGACACATATAGTGTTTCCCCTGAAGTAAGGAAAAAGCTTGATTAGAGGTGCCAAAATGGGTGAAGATAGGCTTGGGTTGGAAAGGGTTGTCTTTAGTGCGGGTCATAACACGTAGGCTCACGTAGCGGACATGTTAATGCTCATCGGTTTTTAATCTTTAATTATGTAAAGAATTTTGGAGCTATTGGAGATGGAATAACTGATGACCTGGTAACTTTTGATTTTCTTTTTTACTTTAATAATGATTAAAAACTCTTTATGGTCATACTCAAACATGATCAATTTAAACATACTCAAACGTGACATTAAAATAAAAATTTGTATTGGGTTTGGGTCAATTTACAGTTTAAAATTCTGATGTGTGTCGTTTGGTTGAAAGTGGTCAACGATGCATGATATGAAGGATGTAGTCGTGCGGCCGATTTACGTTTCTTACTGGAAACTTTGTAGTTCAGCCATCAATTTTGTCAGGTCCATGCAATGCTAATACAGTAGTTGTTAATGTAAGTAAAACTGATTACTTTGGAAAACAATAGAAATACTTGTCTTGCTTATATAATCATATGTAATAGGTAACGTTGCAGCGACTCCAATTGAGCTTTATTTGTATATATATTATGACCATAAAGAGTTTTAAAACATTAAATCAGTTTATATATGCATATATGCAATTTTAGATAAATATATGATTCCCCTATAGACTTACAATTCACTCTTGACTTTTGAGTATGATTATGATTTTTATTTTTTTAATATTTCTTGAATCAATCTGAATCAAAAAACGGTGCAATTCTAAAAAGAGTAAAACTATGTGTACACGACCACTACTGCACTCTGTACCAAACACCCCTGCTGCAGCATTAAACTCGTTACCAAACAGCCGTTGCTGCAGCACTAAACTCAATGCCAAACAGCCCTTGCTGCAGCACTACACGATCCCTACTGCACTCTGTACCAAACACCCCTGCTGCAGCATTAAACTCGGTACCAAACAGCCCTTGCTGCAGCACTAAACTCAATGCCAAACGGCCCTTGCTGCAGCACTACACTCAGTACCAAACAGCCTTGCTGCAACAGTAGTTCAACACTAAACTTAGTAACAAGAAAACAATGTTTTGTTCAAAATTAGTCTAAATAATTTTTGCGATTAAATTCCAAGGTAAAAAGATCTTTTATTTATTCGTTAGACGCGTTTAGGGCTTTCTTATCAATACTTTTGGCAATTACATAGTATGAAAATGTTGACCACTGTGACCCGATTACAAAGTATGCAATTGTTACGTATACTGTTGTGACCCACTTACTAATCACGCAGTTGTTAATTACTCTTTTAAAATTTCATTTTGTTTCTATCTCCCCATGGATGTACTAAAAAGGTAATGAAATGGTAAGGCTTTACTTGATGCCTTCAATAGTACTTATCAACACACATGAAGAATATTGTGGTCACATTATAATTGTTATTTTGATTGGGTAAGCTATAATTTATATGTACTTTTTGGTTTTTTGATTTGTATGCAGGTTATTATGTGAGTGCACCACCATATTAATCAAATTCTGAGCATTCCGTGCTCAAAGCAAGACATAATATTTGATATCCCTTGATATAATCTTGATTCTACTACAGGTACTTTAACGTTCTTTTATATAAGTGTTAACAATATCGTTATCCTTCATTAACAAAATGGAATATAAAACCTGTTTCATTGTCTGACTTAATTATTGATTTTTGTTGCTGGCCAACAACAAGAGGAGCATGGGTTGTTGCAATCCCCGCCTAATGCTCTTATTGTATATGATGTATTAAGTTCTACTAATATTAAATATAAGTATGAGCAATTGAAAGCAAAGCTTGCTGATTTAATGAAGGCTTGGATGGAAGTTTGATCTACGAATTAACCTATGTATGATGTAAATATAGACTCTCTCACACCCTTTCGAGTTTAAGGTACCCTTTCGAGTTGTGATAAAAGGTTCTTATGCTCACTCTTTTTAGGGAAATTATACGATAATGTAATGAACATTTATGTTTTTTCGTTTCTATGTAATGGTTACTTTTTCCATTGCAGTTATTCTTTATCAACCTGTAACTCATAAGAAGTGTCCCCCTCAAAGAATCTTTACTCACGCTCATATTAAATGTAATTTATTTTGAATTTTAAAATTACATATTCATAATCAAAGTACTATGTTAATTGTAAGACCGATGACGTGGTACTACTACAGGTGGAGGGTATGTAATATCTCCTTTGAATCAACATAAACAATCAATTGTCAGACATTGGCTTGCTATTGACTGGAAATCATGGAGACCTTATCTACAAAAATCTTCAGCCCCATCCCTCACGATTCGCATGCTTGAGAGAATTGTCGGTTACTTCTTCATATAATTAATAATACCTTTATCTTTATTTCACTTTGCTTTATGTATACTGAACCAATGTATATATATCTGTAGCTTTGAGCTAGATTTTCAAAACAAGCGTTGCCGAATGGTTAATGCCTCCTCCGATTCAGATCATTTAAATCTTATTAATATGGATGATCAGTCAGATGAATTCTTTGACTTTTCTGAACCTTTGTATGATGAAGAAACAGAAGATAGTTGGGATGTTGACAATTCTCCTGAAAAGAAACATGAATTTGTATGTGGTTTTTTAGTTTGTGACCCTACTTTGCATGTTCTAATTTATATAATGACTAGCAATCATCAGACCTTCTTTTTGTCATATTTAGGGAATTTAAAATTTTCATTACAGGTCTGACATTTATAAACTCCACTCCTATAATTGCATAGATGGCTAATGGATTGGGTTTGAAAAGCCAAAATCGTGACTTTGTGGAGTTCGGATGCAAAGATGACGGCTTCTATTCCTTCCAATGTTGTGGCACTCGAGTTGAGGGAAAAATGGACATTGCTGTTGATAGACGGCCTACCAAACGATTGGGAAGAGAAAATGGAGAAGTTGTTTAAAAAGTTCGACACTACAACAATGTAAGAGCGTCATTAGAACATGAAAAATGAATACTATCATCTAGAACTTTTTGGCTGTCCAGATTTCAAAGCAATACGAGTTGGTTTTGAGAAATAAGGGAAAAGCAGGACTAAAAGTCCAGAGGTCTGTCAAGAATTTCCAGTTGACCATGGAGGTAACTAAACTACACTTTCATTGGCATAGATTAAGGTGGTGAAAGCCTTACTCCTCACAATATGAGGATCGAGACAAGATTATATCTGGTACTCGATAAAACGTTGCTGGCCAGTTTGGTTAACAAGGGAAAATAAAGTAACCATTTTTTCTATCAATTGTCACTGAATTAGGTATGACTAAAACTATGTAACTACAAAAACACTTAATTGTGTAAAACTAATAAAATCTGGAAGGTTATGAGTATTGAAATACACTTTGGCGCGACTAACCTATTGAGTTGTCATAAGTAAATAAAGGCGGAACTGTTACTAAATACTAATTTTGACCATTTGTAAATTATTTAATTTGATGCATAAAAGGTAGTTCTCATAGTTTTTTATCCAAGTTATAACTCTTATTTTATTTGTTCAGAAAAATGGAAGACAAACAATATTGCTACTTGGAAGGGTGGGGAAGTCCATGTATGTGCTGGACTACATGTAAGGACATTGATACTATTTACAAGACGCTCTTCATTTAGGTTATATCTTATCCAAGAAACTCAATTCCATAACGTACAATATTTTAGGATGAAACACAAAAAAATATGACAAAATTATGATCAACATGGCATGGGTTTGCAGCTTGCGACTCCAGCTAAGTAGCTCATATGAAAGCTGTTATCTTTTTATATACTATGATCACTTTTTGCATCTTTGGTTTGATTCTGTAAATTATTTATAGTTTTAAGTTGAAATAATCAAAGTTGAATCTTTTTATTTCATACAAGAAAAACATTGTATTTGCAAATCCAAACTCAGCTGTGATATCATTTTTTGCAATTATAGCTAACATTTATCTAAACAACAATGACACATTTTTCCAACGCTTGAGGTTTTCTGCGGCGATATCTGAAGTATAATGACCAAATAAGGAATTTGTTAGAATAAATTGTTATTATACATATATAAATCTATTACTATGTACATAGTTTGGTCGATTTGTTTGGTTGATTTGTTTATGTGCTCATCATCAAAAACAATGATTTTATTCTCATTTAATTTGTTATAGTTTAAGCTTAATTTTTATCATGACTTTCGATAAGTTTAAGTAACATGATAGTCGGGCAGATGTTTTGGCTTTTGAGCATAGTTGGCCGCATCAAGCCAAACCTATTCAAGTCGTCATTCGATAATTTTACCACATCTTTATGATCATCCAGTGATCAAGGTAACATTATGAAAATGTTTTCTCCGGTACTTGGACCTGGAATGGTTCACTAAAAGAATTACATTAGTATCACTGACCAGGTATATGAGTTATGGTATTTTATCAAATCTAACATTATGGTGTAGCTTTTACGTATGATATACTTAAAATTTAGATGGTGGTCCGTTTAACTAAAACTTGCAGACTAATGAAGCATTGCTTTTAAAAATATGAAATGGTAATTTTTTTTGTACATTGTTACTGTTGGGCTCATAAGTTTTTATGCATTCATTACTATTATCTTCATAGAATTACACAAGTCGTTATAATTAAATATACTAATATGTGAATTTACAAGAGTAATGGCATCAAATATTTGTTATTAGCATGTCATTGCATGGATAAAAAATATAAATAAGTTAGTTTTTTACAAACACTACCTCCGTTTTTAGATTTCACCGTAGAAAAGCTCGATTTGATAGCTGATATATATAGTTGGCGATCAACGACCTTTGACCCCTATATGCACATTTTGTCAAGCTTTTGTCAAGGAATACAATAGATAAAATTAGTTTACTACTTTTTACACTGCATAGGAATTTAATATATGGATGTGCATACTCAACTAACCATATAGGTTCGCCCCTTAATCTCAGGACATAGTGCCGCATAGAGGTGGTAAGATGGGCAGGTAATAGGTCAATGGGTCATCTGTAACACGATGGAAGACATTGACTATGTGCTCTCGGAAGCAGTAAAAAAGGGTTCAATAACTACTTAGAGGCTCAAGAGGATATATATATAGCCTTCGCAACCGACGTCGTTGGCTCAATTTAATATACATCTTTCTAAAACAAATTTATATAAATGGTTGAAAGCTTACTATTAGATTAACTATTGAGCTCTTAATTGAATGATGGAAAACATGGAAAATTTATCATATTAACAACTTAAGTAGATAACTTATAAAAAAAACTAATATTTAAACAAAAAAAATGAAAACAATAATCACAAGTCATACCCGCTCATCGGGGGGGTTTTGCAACTAGTATATATATATATATATATATATATATATATATATATATAGAGGAAGGTTAAAATA
>BQNB010028922.1:23946-56205 GCA_026074375.1 Tanacetum coccineum
GTCCTCGTTGTATATGTAAGACATTAAATACGGGAATTTAAAAGAATTAGAATGAGAAACTTCCCTAAGATTTGCTCGGAAGATTCTCCAAGTTGCGTTTGTGAGCAATGATTCGTGTTGAACAACCGTCTTGAAGTTCCAAGACTCCAACACTTCAAAATTTTAGACCGTAAATTCTTCACCATTATTCATCGATATTTCCTTTATGAGGTCCTGTGTGAATTCAAAAGACAAAAGCAATTCTATCTTGGTACCTACGGTTAATTTAAATTAAACTAAATAAACTAAATACGGGTCAGTTTGTGGATACGGCGTATCCAGTGAATGGAATACGGCGTATACAAAAAACTAACAATAATGTTTTTAAAGTGCATGAAAAATAAAGACCGATAACGTCAAGACTTTCAATACGCCGTATGGTATAAGGCGGATACGCCGTATTGAAGTCTGGGAAGACAGACTCGATAACAAAATTAAATAACATTCCGGGTTATCTCCCGGGAAGCACTTTTGTTTACAGCGTAGTCTTTAAGTTAGACTTTTCTTCAGCTTCTTTATCATTCCATCTCATGCACGCTAATGTGCCCGCGTGTGAGATATTCCTCCATCCTTTCATCTCGAATGTAGTTGGGTCCTAAATTCAATACTCCTTTGAAGAACCCTTTAAGCTTTTGGTATGCATGCGAGACTCCATTTATCTTATCATCTTCACTTACCTTCAGCAACGGTGGGATTTTATTGCATTGTTCATTAATATGGTTTTTAAACCTCGGATCTGATCGCACCATTTGGTAAGTTACTTCTTCGTCACCCTTATAAAGGGTTATCATACCATCAAACCATCTTGTTTTAATTCCAACCTCTCGTAAGAATGGTTCACCAAAAATAATATCTCCCATTCCATCATCACGATAAGCATCCATGTTTTCTAAAACTGCAAAAATCTGTCACAACAGAAAAAGTTCCTACAAAAATAGGCACATTCATTAAGGTTCCAACAACATTATTCCCATTGTACACCATCTTATTGCTCATTATCAAGTTATGAAATTCTTTTGACATCATGTTGACATACAATAGTTGGAAAAAATTTACGCGAGTAAACTCAAATCCTATCATGCAAGAAAATTTTAAATTGTGAGGGCAATCAATATGGATCTTCTTATCATTATCATAATAACTAAGATAATCCTCAATTCCAGTATTAAGATCATCATTCCTAACTCTAAATTCCTCAATTACCTCACCTTTTTCAATGGTAGGCATTAAATCATCACCTTGATTTCTTCTAAGCTCAATTGGTTCATTTAGATCATACAATTCAATGAAATCTTCCGAGAAAGGGTCTAATGATCTATTCAACACCAAAGTCTCTCCCATAAGCCTAGCTTCTAAATCAAGTTCCATTCTTTCTCTTAAACTTAGCATGTAGACCTTCTTAATTAAACTACTAGCAGGTTTAACACTTTTGAAAACAATCTTTTCTTCCCTAACCCTCAAAGTAATCTTTCTTTTGTAAACATCAATCTTAGCATGGGCGGTAGACAAAAATGGTCTTCCGAGGATCAAGGGAACATTGACATCCTTGGGCATATCTATAATTACAAAGTCTGCTGGGAAAGTAAATTTACCAATCCTTACTAGTACGTTTTTAGCTATTCCTTTTGGATATTTCACAATCCTATCTGCCAATTCCACTGTCAACCTAGTGTGAGCTAATTTGCCTAATCATAAGTTAAGGTAGGTCAAGAGAGGCATAACACTAACGCTAGCTCCTAAGTCAATAAGGGCGTTGTCAAAGCAAAAATCATTAATAAAGCAAGGTAAAGTGAAACTTCCTGGGTCTTTCTCCTTTCGGGGTACGATGTTATTGATAAGTGAAGCTCCATAAGCTTCCATGAATTTTGGTCCATAGTTCCCCTCTTCTTCACAGTAATGATCCTCCAATCGACGAGGAAAAGGAACCGTCGTTTGCCTTGGTTTGTAAAGCAAAGTTCTGTTTGGTGCAGTGGATACGGCGTATTGGGTGGATCCAATACGGCGTATCAGGTTTGAATCAGCTTCAATAGTGGTTGAAATTGATTTGACTTGATCTCTCGGGTTTGTTTCAGTTGAGCTAGGTAGGCTTCCAAATCCTCTTTCTTGTAGTACCTTGCTCATTTGCCCGATTTGAATTTCTAAAGTTTTGATCGATGCTCCTTGGTTTCTTATGGCAGCATCCGTTGAAGCTCGGATTTCTTTGATCAAATTAGAGTTTTCCTCGTGTCTCTTTGCTGATTCATTCATGAATTTGCTCAGGGTTTCTTCCATAGATTGCCTTCGTTCTTGAAATGAAGGATTTGTGTTATTCCTTTGATAGTATCCTGGAGCAGTTGCTCTATATCCCCCTCCTTGAAAAGGTCCACCAAATTGAGTATAGTAAGCTTCTTCAAGGGTTTTCCCTTCTTCTTTTTGTGGGCAATCTTTAGTGTAATGGGGTCCTTTGCATTGTTCGCATCCGACTTGAGCAGCATAAACTTTTTCATTCACTTTCTTGATCTCTCTCCCAAGGTTATTGAGTTGTGCTTGTATAGCAGCCAGTCCGTTAGAAGTCTTAGTACTTCTTCCTCTAGATGTTTCGTTGTGCCATTTTTGAGAATATTCTGCCATTTCTTGGATGGCCTTTTTAGCATCGGCAGCAGTCATAGTTGGAATGGCTCCTCTTGAGTCAAGAATCTGCCGTGTTGGAATATCTAACCCGTTATAGAACAAAATCACCTCCTGCATCTCGGTCAAATAGTGTTGAGGACACTTCATCAAGAGTTCTTTAAAGCGTTCCCATGCTTGATACAAATTTTCATCAGGCTCTTATTGAAAGCTGTTGATTTCCTCCATTTTCTTCGCAGTTCGACTAGGTGGGCAATATTTGTTTAAAAACTTAGTTTTAAGATCTTCCCAAGTTGTGATTGAACCAGTTGGTTTGTTTCTAAGCCAACGATTCGCGGCTCCAGTTAAAGATAATGGGAAGGCTCGGAGCATTAGTTGATTCTCAGTCATGTTAGGAATATAAAATAGATCAACAATCTCGAAAACTTTTTCAATGTGTTCATTAGCATCTTCATTGTCTGATCCGCTGAATGTGTTCTCTCGAAGCTCCTTAAGAAATTGGCCTTTGAGTTCAAATTGATCTTTGTTTTCAAATTTAAGCCTAGCAACTCCTGATGTTTTGCTCATGTATTGTTCCATTGTTTCCTTCATTGCTTCTTCTTCTTCTTCCTCCGAGTTTTCTTGATTAGAAAATAAATCGAAATTTGGAGAACTCAATCCGTTAAAGCTTAGAGACTTGAAGTGTCTTTTTGATGATCGAAATTCTCGTTCAGGATCTTTGAAAGGTGTGAATAGTTCGTTAGATGAACTCCTTGTCATGCACTACCTGAAACAATTGATAAACAATCAGTAGGATTTGTTCCGGAGAAAAGTAGAAAAAAAATTTGCACGAAAATCAAGAATTTAAATTTTTTATTCTAGTTGATCGATACGCCTTATCCAATAGAAGTGGATACGCCGTATTAATCAGTTGAGATGAATACGCTGTATTGGTCAGAAACTAGATACGCCGTATTCAGTATGAATGGATACGCCGTATTCAATTTTCGATCAGAACAGTGTATTAAGAAAATAATTAAATACGAAAACAATTAAACACACATATATACATGCAAACAATTAAATTCAAATATACAAATTATTTACAAAATATACAAGAATATACACTAATTTAAATTACACTAATCCTAAGGGTTAAATTTAATCTAATGTTAAAACCCAAAATATCAAAATAAAAATCAAGATTAATTTTAACTCCCAGGCAACGGCGCCAAAAACTTGATACGTGTTGTCATTGTGGTGTATAATTTATTGATTCAAGTTTTAAATTTATATTTTGCCGACTTAACCAAAAATAACACTTTAACGGGCAGTGTACCCAGTCAGTAATAGTTTCGTGGTAAGTGGTAAGTAGGGTGTCGATCACTGAGGGCGAGGTTAAATCTATCAATTTATTTAATATCTTGGTTGCCTAATCTATGTTAGTTCTATTCTAATCTAATCCTATGTTAAACCTATGTCAGTCTAAATCCTAACTCTAATAAAAAGGGGTTTTCAGCCTGAGAGACTGGCACGGTTTTGGTGGTGACTACAATCAATCCTAAATACTGTTACCCACACAAGCTAATTAACAGAAGATAAAAGAGCGATCGGACCTAATATAAGAAAACTGTATTAACCATTATTAATCTGATAAGAATGTTGGTATGTTTATTAGTGCAATGATTTCTTCTTTCAAGGTTGGTATATCATTCTTAAGACTTAGGCGTTACTTCTTCCTAAGACCTAGACACTATAATTCTGTCACAATTAAAGCATCCACATAAAACATCCTTATTTGCTGATTATAATATATCTTAAGGATTAAAGCAATGATGATCTTGTTAAACCCTAGCTCATAGAGACTTTACCCACTTACCGCTTAATGGCAATTTATACACTAGTAGTCCACTTGTCCAACTATCCAATGGAATCAGAAAGTTATTTGTTAAATTATCTAGGTCACCTGATAGTCAACACGATCAATAAACCATCGACAATGTCTAATTAACTAGTTAAGCCCGAAGTGTATCCTAAACACAGACTTAGAAGGACAATATTTGTGTAACTATTGATCTAGATGTATAAACTACTATATGGACAGCTATCCCGGACTCTAGATCCGCTTGGTCCACTTAGCTAGATCCAGCTGAATGATAGGTCGCATACAAAAGCGCATAAACAAGTATAAATTGATAAACATAATCAAGCATACAACGATAAATTAAGAAATCGATAATAAACACATACCAAACATTCAGATCTTCATAATAATGGCTAATACTCAAAGGTATTAACCTTCAAACGTCATAATTGATACAAGAGTAATTATTTAGCCAAGGTAAACTAACCGAGTTAACGAATGATACCAAAAACTAAACGATTACTAAAGTATAAGAATTACACGATGTCTCCTATTGAATGAATTGTGTTGCTCGACCCCTTCTGCTCTTTATCCCTTTTGAAAATCAACTTTTGTGGTTTAGGTATCGAGAATATGATTTAGCACACTCAAAACTCGTAATTAAGTTTTCTATTTATAAGGTCTGTATGTCGGTTCGATACGGCATATCCAAGGAGTTAGATACGGCGTATTGGGCTTTTCTTAGAGTAGGGACCATGTTTGATATCTTCCAGAATATTATATTCCTTTTATTGAATACGGTTTATAGAATCTTCTGGATACGGCGTATTGATCTCATTCCTTTTGTGGTCTTTGGTAAGTGGAGGCACGGATACGCCGTATCCATTTTGATGGATACGGCGTATTGGTCTTCAAATCAATACTTCTTCAATAAGCTCCAAAGTGCGAGCCTTTTGCTAACTTTCACCAACTACTCCATAATTATTGCATTTCGTAAATATAAATGATTAAGTAACAATTCTTTACAGTAATTATACAAAATGGGTTAATATCTTGGGATAAATGATACTATAAAATAGACGTTATTTGATGTTATCAATCAAATCCCTCCACACTTAGCTTATTGCTTGCCCTCAAGCAATGGAAGCAAAAAATAAAATCATTCATCGTGACTTGGAGAAAAATTAGATTTTTAAGAGAGTTTGCATATTAGATAATTTTTTAGGCATAGACATATAACATAGCACCTCACCTAGGGATGGTGTTTGATTTTTGAATTCACTCAGCGACTCAGATAGGGTTTAAATATTTTTGGTGAAGAACACTCAATTTGCACAGACATAATCTAGACAGCTACCATAGGCTTGTACTTAACGTATAAACCTGACCGAAGGGCGAAACTTGGTTATTAGAGAGGATCCAATCTTCATGCGCCAAACATAAACCTTTTTTTTGCAACACATAGAGCTTCATCACTTGACTTTTAGATATTTTAGCAACATAGCATTTAACAAGAGAGCGCTTGCGAGAATAAGAACTTTGCGCGATATACTCCATGTGATAGGATTTGGTTTAGTAAATGATGATTAAGCATAAGTTCTAGAGCTTCTAAATTACCGGCTCTCTAAAATATAATTATCAACCAATACTAGTGTTCTAGAAAAGGCGACAAAGACCATACATACACATCCATTATAGATGGAATAGACACATATGACTGCATTCAAACTTTAACTCGAACAAACTAAAGGCATCAATTATCTTAGGTACCAAAAGTGGATACCCAAATATTTTTAAGGCTTAGATTCTTACAATTTAGTGGATTTGGGTGTGCTAGCTATAATGTCAATCCAGTTGGACTTGCCTTACTGAGTGCATTTTTTAACTTTTGAAAACATATAGTTAAGATTTTTTTAGAGAATATCAGTTGAAAATTTTATATAGGGCAAACATAGAGGGATATGATTAATTTTTCCTATTTGGCTCCCCTCCACACTTAAGGTGAACATTGCCCTCAATGTGATAACTGATAATAGAGATAAAATAGGTTTTGTATTTTTCTCATTTGCTTTCTTTTATTATTATATATTATATATATATATCATATATATTATATATATAATATATATATATAATATATATGTTTATATTGGCTAAACTATACTTCAAATCTCGGTGTAGTTTCACCATCTTCACGATCATAATATTTTCGGATAATTCCTTTGGTAATTTCTTCGTTCTTCGGACTCACTATAAATTGTGAATGTAGTAAAATTACATGAGCTTTGACTACTAATATACATTCCCATTTCCAATGTGCAAATTTACGACCGTCACCAAAGATAGAAAATGACACAAGACTCGGGAAATACAAACTCTACATTTTAAGCAACTAGCAACTGTAAATTAAACTTAATCTAACAGGGTAGGTTTAAGGTGTAAGGGTGTAACGAAACAAATAATTGGTGTAAGTTCCTAAAGGATGGGCTTTACGGGTTGTTCTAGTGGATCATCACTCTAAAAATGAGAGTGGAAGGGTTTAAATGGATGTTAACTAACCTGTGTAGTTAGTTAATAAACAACATGTATAGGCGATTTGGGTGTAATCCTAAGATTTACCAATTTAAACAAGTTACTCCATCTAAATCCATAGTACTTATTATTGCGGTCTCGAATAGATATACTAAGGCAAGTTCTAAAGTCTACTACATTACCGGTACACTCATATTTTGTGGAATTTGGGTAAACATTTAGAAACGGAAAGGTTAAATCCTCACAATATCTATTAAGGGTTATTGTGTGCGGGTTATGTAACATGTAATTTCACAAAAGTATGCGTGAATTTTTTTTTAATTTGAGCATAATTTAAGCCTTTTATTGTGAAAATTAGAACAAGTAAGCATTCTAATTCCTATCCCCCCCACTTGAATTATACAACGTCCTCGTTGTATATATAAAACGTGAAATACGGGAATTAAAAAGAATTAGAATAAGAAACTCCCCTGAAATTTGCTCGGTAGATTCTCCAAGTTGCGTTTGTGAGCAATAATTTGTGTTGAACAGCCGCCTTGAAGTTTCAAGACTCCAACACTTCAAGATCTTCCAGATTTTGAAATTTCTCCACCAATATTCGTCGATATTTTCTTCATGAGGTCCTGTATGAATTCTCAGAAAACAAATTCAATTCTATCTTGGTACCTACGGTTAATTTAAACTAAACTAAATAAACTAAATACGGGTCAGTTTGTGGATACGGCGTATCTAGTGAATGCAATATGGCGTATTCGCAAAACTGACAATAATGTTTTTAAAGTTCATGAAAAATAAAGACTGATAACGTCCAGACATTTAATACGCCATATGGTATGGAGCGGATACGCCGTATTGAAGTCTGGGAAGACAGACTCGATAACAAAATTAAATAACATTCCAGGTTGTCTCCCGGGAAGCACTTTTGTTTACAGCGAAGTCTTTAAGTTAGACTTTTCTTCAGCTTCCTCTTCATTCCATCTCATGCACGCTTATATGCCCGCGTGTGAGATATTCCTCCATCCTCGCATGTCGGATATAGTCGGGTCCTAAATTCAACACTCCTTTGTAGAACCCTTTAAGCTTTTGGTATGGATGCGAGATTCCATTCATCTTATCCTCTTTACTTACCTTCAGTAATGGTGGGATCTTGTTGCATTGCTCATTAGTATGGTTTTTGAACCTCGGATGTGATCGCACCATTTGGTAAGTTACTTCTTCATTACCCTTATAAAGGGTTATCATTCCATCAAACCGTCTTGTTTTAATTCCAACTTCTCTTAAGAATGGTTTGCCAAAAACAATATCTCCCATTCCTTCATCATGATAAGCATCCATGTTTTCTAAAACTACAAAATCCGTCACAACAAGAAAAATCCCAACAAAAATAGGCACATCATACTAGAGTCCAACAACATTATTCCCTTTGTACATCATCTTATTGTTCATTATTGAGTTATGAAATTCTCTTGACATCACGTTGACATACAATAATGGGAAAAAATTTGCGTGAGTAAATTCAAATCGTATCATGTAAGAAAATTTTAAATTGTGAGTGCAATATATATGGATCTTTTTATCATTATCACAGTAACTAGGATAATCCTTAATTCTAGTATCAAGATCATCATTCCTAGTTCTAAATTCACTTATTACCTCTCTTCACTAAATGGTGGGTATTAAATATTCTCCTTGATTTCTCTTTGCTCACTTGGTTATTTAGATCATCAATTCAATGTAATCTTCCGAGAAAGGGTCTTATGATCTATTTAACACCAAAGTCTCCCCCATAATCCTAGCTTCTAAATCAAGTTCCATTCTTTCTCTCAAACTTAGCATGTAGACCCTCTTAATTACACTACTAGCAGGTTTAATCACTTTTGACAACATCTCTTTCTTCCCTAACCCTCAAGTAAATCTTATTTTGTTAACATCAATCTTAGCACGGCGGTAGAAAAATGTTTTCCAAGGATCAGGGCACTTTTGTCATCCTTGGGCATTTTCACTTAAAATTACAAAGTCCTATTGGAAAAGTTTAAAATTACAATTCCTACTAGTACGTTTTCAAGTATTCCTTTTGGATATTTCATAGTCCTATCTGCCAATTCCATATCAACCTAGTGTGGAGGCTAATTCTCCTAGTCCTAAGTTAAGGGTAGGTCGAGAGAGCATAACGCTAACGCTAGCTCCTAAGTCATACAAGGGCGTTGTCAAGCAAAAAGCAATTAATAAAGCAAAGTCAAAGTGATAAACTTCTTGGGTCTTTCTCCTTTCGGGGCACGATGTTATTGATAAGTGAAGCTCCATAAGCTTCTGTGAATTTTGGTCCATAGTTCCCCTCATCTTCACAGTAATGATCCTCTAAACGACCAGGAAAAGGAACCGTCATTTGTCTTGGCTTGTAAAGCAAAGTTCTGTTCTGTATAGTGGATACGGCGTATTGGGTAGATCCAATACAGCGTATCGGGTTTGAATCAGCTTCAATAGTGGTTGAAATCGACTTGACTTGGTCTCTCGGGTTTGTTTTAGTTGAGCTAGGTAGGCTTCTAAATCCTCTTTGTTGTAGTGCCTTGCTCATTTGCCCGATTTGAATTTCTAAAGTTTTGATCGATGCTCCTTGGTTCCTTATGGCAGCATCCGTCAAAGCTCGGATTTCTTTAATCAAGATAGAATTTTCCTCGTCTCTCTTTGCTGATTCATTCATGAATTTGCTCAGGGTTTCTTCCATATATTGCCTTCGTTCTTGAAACGAAGGATTGGCGTTATTCCTTTGATAGTATCCTGGAGCAGTTGCTCTATATCCCCCTCCTTGAAAAGGTCCACCAAATTACGTATAGTAAGCTTCTTCAAGGGCTTTTCCTTCTTCTTTTTGTAGGCAATCTTTGGTTTTTTTTGGAACGGCAATTTGTGGCTACATGGCCCCTAGCCCAGAAGGCGTAGCGAGCCCACACAACCAAATAGGGTCCCTTGCATTGCTCACATCCGACTTGAGCAGCATAAACTTTTTCATTCACTTTCTTGATCTCTTTCCCTAGATTGTTAAGTTGTGCTTGAATAACAGCTAGTCCATCAGAAGTCTCTGTACTTCTTCCTTTAGATGTTCCATTGTGCCATTTCTAAGAATATTCTTCCATTTCTTGGATGACCCTTTTAGCATCGGCAGCAGTCTTGGTTGGAACGACACCTCTTGAGTCAAGAATCTGTCGTGTCGGAATATCCAACCCATTGTAGAACAAAATCACCTCCTGCATCTCGGTTAAATAGTGTTAAGGACACTTCATCAAGATTTCATTAAAGGGTTCCCATGCTTGAAAAAGGGTTTCATCTGGCTCTTGCTGAAAGTTGTTGATTTCCTCCATTTTCTTTGCAGTTCGACCAGGTGGGTAGTATTTGTTCAAAAACTTAGTCTTAAGATCTTCCCAAGTTGTAATTGAACCAGCTAGTTCATTTCTTAGCCAATGGCACGCGGCTCCAGTTAAGGATATAGGGAAGACTCAGAGCATTAGTTGATCTACAGTGATATTGGGAACATGGAATAAGTCAAGTATTTTGAGAACTTTCTCAATGTGTTCATTAGCATCTTCATTATCCGACCCGCTAAATGTGTTCTGTCGAAGCTCCTTAAGAAATTGTCCTTTCAGTTCGAATTGACTTTTTTCATCAATTTTAGGCCTAGTGACTCCCGATCCATAGTCCGCTCGAGTCTTGCTCAGGTATTGCTCCATTGTTTCCGCCATTGCTTCTTCTTCTTCTTCCTCCGAGTATTCTTGGTCAGAAAGTAGATTGAAATCCGGAGATCTCAATGTGTCAATGCTAAGTGACTTAGAATGTCAATTCGACGATCAAAATTCTCGTTCAGGATCTTTGTAAGGTGCATATAGTTCTTTTGTTGAACTCCTTGTTATGCACTACCTGAAACAATTGATAAACAATCAGTAGGATTTGTTTCAGAGAAAAGTAGAGAAAAATTTTGCACAAAAAACAAGTATTAAATATGTTTTTATTTCAAATGATTGATACGCCGTATCCAATAGAATTGGTTACGCTGTATTAATCAGTTGAGATGAATACGCTGTATTGGTCAGAAAATTGGATACGCCGTATTCAGGGTGAATGGATACGCCGTATTCAATGTTTGATCAGAACGGTGTATTAAGAAAACAATTAAATACGCAAACAATTAAACACACGAATATACAAACAAACAATTAAAGGAAAATATACAAATTCGACAGAATATACACTAAACTTAATTACATTAATCCTAAGGGTTAGATCTAATCTAATGTTAAAAAACAAAAAATAAAAATAAAAATAAAAATCAAGATTATTTTTCACTCCCCGACAGCGGCGCCAAAAACTTGATGTGTAGTTGTGTGTGGTTGATTTAAGATGATTCAAGTTTTAAATTTATATTTTGCCGACTTAACCATAAACAACACTTTAACGGGCAGTGTACCCGGTCAGTAATAGTTTCGTGGTAAGTAGGGTGTCGATCACTGAGAGTGAGGTTAAATCTATCAATTTAATCAATATCTTGGTTGTCTAATCTATGTTAGTTCTATTCTAATCTAATCCTATGTTAAACACATGTCAGTCTAAATCCTAAATCTAATGAAAAGGGGGTTTTCAGCCTGAGAGACTGGTACGGTTTTAGTGGTGACTACAATCAATTCAAGACACTGTTAACCACGCAAGCTAATTAATAGAAGATAAAAGAGCGGTCGAACCTTATATAAGAAAACTGTATTAACCATTATTAATCGGATAAGAACGTTGGTATGTTTATTAAGTGCAATGATTTCTTTTCTCGAGGTGGCATATCATTCTTAAGACTTAGGCGTTACTTATTCCTAAGACCTAGACACAATAATTTTGTCACAATTAAAGCATCCGCATAAAGCTTCCTAATTTGCTTATTATAATCTATCTTAGGGATTAAAGCAATGGTGATCTTGTTAAACCCTAGCTCATAGAGACTTTACCCACTTACCGCTTAATGGTAATCTATACACTAGTAGTCCACTTGTCCAACTATCCAATGGAATTAGAATGTTATTTGTTGAATTATCTAGGTCACATGCTAGTCAATACGATCAATAAATCATCAGCAATGTCCAATTAACTAGTTAAGCCCGAAGCGTATCCTAGACACAGACTTAGAAGGACAATATTTGTGTAACTATTATTCTAGATGTATAAACTACTATATGGAGAGCTATCCCGAACTTTAGATCTGCTTGGTCCACTTAGCTAGATCCAGTTGAATGATAGGTCGAATACAAAAGCGCGTAAACAAGTATAAATTGATAAACATAAACAAGCATACAACGATAAATCAAGAAATCGATAATAAACAAATACCAAACATTCAGATCTTCATAATAATGGCTAATACCCGAAGGTATTAGCCTTCAAACGTCATAATAGATACAAGAGTAATAATTTAGCCAAGGTAAACTAACCGAGTTAACGAATGATACAAAAAACTGAATGATTACTAAAGTATAAGAATTACACGGTGTCTCCTATTGAATGAATTGCGTTGCTCGACCTCTTCTGCTCTTTTTCCCTTATGAAAATCGACTTTTGTGGTTTAGGTATCTAGAATATGATTTAGCACACTTAAAACTCATTTTTGAGTTTTCTATTTATAAGGTCTGGAAGCCGGTTCAATACGGCGTATCCAAGGAGTTGGATACGGCGTATTGGGCTTTTCTTAGAGTAGGGACCACGTTTGATATTATATTCCTTTTCTTGAATACGGCGTATTGAGGTCTTCACTTTTTACGAAATAAACCCCACTTGAGCTAGTTTTGGTGACACTTAAACCCTGGGCTCCATGCAGCATGGTAAATCACTACCCTTCCATAATTATGGAATGTATGGCTAGGACAGGCCGGTGGCCTTAAGAAGTTTGCAGCCAACGATAATTGAAGTTAAAATCTCAAGCCCTTACCACTAGGTTGTCGTGTGATTTTTTATTAATGCACTTTTAGGATGTCTGAAACTTAACTTTAATATAAAATAAAAGATGGATTTCAATAAAATAGTTTTTGTAATTACATTAAATACATACAAATATTGACAAATATGAACTAAATAAGGCAAGAACCCAACGCATTTTGACATGTACATAATTACCTAATTTGACCTGTTATACAATTTAGCAACTCAACACGTAAGATATTGTTTTCAAAAATGTATGACCCGCCTTTCTGCAAAATAATTCAATGCGTACTCAATACAAGTATACGAGTCAAAACAGGCAGGTCAGTTGCCACGTTTTTTTCCAACTTATGCAAACTTTATAAATTTTCAACCCATTTGACTTGTTAGGAATATATATCAGCATTTAGATTTAATGTATAATTCAGGGCATCTGATTGTTAATAGCAAGTGCATAATAGTTATATAAGTCAGCGCATATCAATATTAACATAATCTCATGTCAGTAACGCGTTTATTCATCATTTAACAAGGTAATGATGAAAATATCACATTTATTATAAATTCATTTTAAGCATTTTATCAAACATACAACGCCTGTAACACTAAAAAAATGACAAAAAACAATTAGATAAGCAGTCGATGCATCACAATGTAATATCAATGCATCACAGTTATGAATTTTTCATTTAAGCATTTTATCAAACAATTGTGTGTAGTTTTTTGTAAACATGTTTCCAAATTCTTATTTTCCCCTCAATTTTGCTTCAATAACTAACCTTATTTAAGCATTCCATGTCACACAAATTTTATTACTGAATCAGATTATTATATCAGCTTATCCTTTTATTCTTAATATAACAAAATTAATAAAGAATATAATAGGAATAAGTTAGGAGACTTACTTTATTCCAAGGATTTTTGAGAATTAGAACAAGTGGATTTAGTGAATCTGACATAGATCATGTTTATTGTGTGGACGACTCCAGATTCATAATGATGGAAGAAATTAGAAAAAAAAGCGGTTGTCGTGTCGAGGAGTTTTGTGTCGGAGAAACTGTTTAGAGATCCCCCCCACCTTCGAGGAATCTACCCATAGGAGCTGTTGAAATCAGAACTTATTATAGAGAGTAAGTTTTAAAGATATGCATAGTAATTAGTGGCATATCTGTCTATTGTAAAAAGATAGACATGAGCTCGAGTATTGACGTACAGCCAATTGCTATCTTAGATGCATAGACAATATAGGTTACACTCACTCTAAAGATAATAGATAGCACCAAAACTTCAAAAAAAAATATACTGATATAGTTTTGGTGCGATCAATATAGAAATACCTAAGGCGAACGCGCGACCCCCCACCACCATAAGTCTGCTACTCTGCTCCGCTTCGCCGTCTGCGCTCTTTCTATCAAGTCGGAGTTTTCTCCCCCCCCCACGATCTTATCTCTATTATACAATATACTTATACTATATATAGTCTTATATATATTTATATATACATATATATACATACCATTTATACAACATATATTATACATATATATACTATATATATATTACATATATATTTTATATATATAGATATATATACTTATATAAGCATATTTATATATACCTTGAGATATATATATATATACATATATATATACATACATATATACATACATACATACATACATACATACATACATACATAAACATCGTTACATCACCTTAAAACCATGCATGAAAGAGCATAGCAAATAAGATAACTTGTATTAAAGCATGTTGTTCATTGACGTATAACTAGAACAGTATAACATGAATTCATGCATTCACACGATATTAGTATTAATGACATATAGCAGTTGCGAAAATGATAAATTGATAAGTCGCGAGTCTAAAACATATATATTGGCTATTATGAAGTTGAAAACGATAAGTTTCATGAACATGTGTAGTTACTAATTCTAAGATTTAACCACGTGTTTCATATGGTATTATAGCTGGTATACATGATTATATCTTATCACTAAAATGAGTTCATATTATCCAAAAATATCAACTGTGTTTCTAAAATGATATAGTACTAGTGATGGAAAACGGATTATCCTAAAAAAGGATCTCTACACCTGTTTACTTATACAAGGAAGACATGTATTAGTTTATTATTAAGTGGTTTGACTATATGTATGGTCGGATTTAAGTGAGCAAAGTATGAACAATTGTTGGATGTAAAGGCCCAGAACAGGGTAGAGATAATCAATAACTTAACTACGTACCAAATGAATGGTTACCGGATATCACTTGGAATCGTGTAATCACTTTCCAAAGTAAACTATTCGACCCTAATGACTGTGTATCACGAATATCTACTTGGGATAAGACCAAATGTATGTTTTTGTTTGAGGCAATAATCAAAACCCCTAGCGCATCTAAGTGTTTATGTTTATGTATATGTTTCACGCCTGTGTATTTCACACCGTCTCCCACAAGTAGTATGTGGCCTCCTATATATAGGAGAAAACTCAAGTCTTTGGTCCAGGAATTATGAGAGATTATAAGAGATATAATCTCTTCTATAATTAGAATCCTTGATTTCAGGAACCATAATAATCGTGGTCATTAACTGTGATTACTACTTACCATATGAAATGGTAAAAGTAGTTATATGTCGCGAATTCTATCCAGATAATTTTCCATTCAGCGTCCTAAAGCATCAGCTAGCCCGCTGAGGAGCATACTCGCTGATGGTTTAATACTGAAACAACCTCTAATGAGCTAACCCTCTGAGGATACTTCCTCTGATGGATCACTCTCTGATGGCGACCTTCAGCTTACTCACTAAGTGAGTTACAAGCTGAAGCCATTAGTCCTCTGATGAACATCCTTCAGTCCAGAGTCTCACTCTCAGAGGAGTTCACTCACTGAGAGCGACTAAAATTCTCTTAACCAGTATCTGGGTGTACACTCCGTACCTCCACCCCAGATACCGGTATGAACAGATCCCTACAATTGAACTAAATTTCCAACAAAGGAGTCCAAGAAGCCATGAACACAATGTGGATTATATATGCATGCATGCATCGTTCAAAAACCTTCATAAAATAAACCATGTATGAATAATAGGCTCATGTGACTGGCATGAAATGATTGCTTACATTGTCATGTTATTTTTGAGGGATTTTAGTTTAAAAATGAAGAAATCTAGTTGTAAAAATATTAAGGAAGATGATGTTAGATTTTTTTGTTAGGATTTGCTTGCATGGATAACAAATATAGATAACATAAAATGGGACCAACCGTGCATCCTATATCACATGGTAGAATATATTTTCTTTAAGCAAGTTTCGAAATTCACCCTTATGTTTCAGTAGTTAGCGGCATTACCCCTCAAAAGTTAACATAAATAAACATGTGAATAAAAATGAATAGCTAGTTGAATAATATTATAAAAGATAATGAAATGCATAAAGGGCAATCCATATCACGTCAGATTATGTTATATATAATTAAATTATAAGACAGCCCTTATAGTTTGTTATATGGCACAATCGGCCCTTATGTAATGCTAATGACTTATTTAGTTGTTAGGCGACATTTAATAGATTATTTAAAAAAATAGTATAAATTGAGTAGGTTCAGTTGGCTTGACACTATTATTATTAAAGGACTTGTAACTGATTTTAGAAGTGTTGTTGAATTATTTAATAGGCGGTTGAGCATTTGTGACACTAATAATATTAATAAGTATTTAAGTAAGAAATCAGGTAACCGAATAATACTAGTTAAACTTTTAGTAATATTTGGCTTCCTAATTTATGTAGATAATCTGAAGCGAGCATAAGTTGTGTTTTTGAGTGCGCATTGATTTACTTTTAAGGTACAGATATTTTATCATTTCTTTTAAGGATTCTCATGATCTTTTCTCCGTACCTATTTGCACCTTTGAAGTCCTATATATGTTCCCTAGTCTTTGCTTCGAAATTTGTTTGCTACCTCTTTGATAATTTGCTTGAACCCTTGAACTCATTACTCATTTGACATTTCTTTGATATAAAATTATCAGTTCGTTTAGACATGACCTTTGTTGGCATATTTTATCTGTTTCAATTTGAACCCCTTTATTTTATTCCCATGCCCGAGCTAACTAGCTATGGAGGTACCATGGCCGCTTCATTGAGACACCAATAGCGTGACACTATCTGTGGCGGTGTGATCAGTCCACGGCGTCCCTATTCGTTTTGTGTGCTCTATTATGCACTTGGCCATATATGATTTAATTTGACTTTGTAAGGGGGCGTATGGATGCATCGTAGGTACTTTGTTTAGTTTAATTTTGGTGCATGGTTTAGTATGGTGTCAATACCCCATTACACATTTTGTTTCGGTACATGTGGAGATTGCAACTCCCTTTGTACAACTTGCTATGATATATATATATGATTATTTGGTCTAAACATGTTGCACGCTTTAGACATTTGTTTTGAGCTCGTGGGGCACTCCTATACGTTTCATTTCGCTAAAGTATTTCTATATGTTTTGTTTGACTATCTGTTTCTTTCAACTCTTATGATATATGAAATCTTTGTTACCATGTTATGGTGAGATTTTCTTTGCAGAACTATTTTTTTTGTACAGAACCAGCATTTTTTCTCCTAATAATTCATGATGTACATCATATCAATGCAAGATGGCATTTTTGTAAATATATACTACTTATTTTAGAAAAACAAAATAAAAAAGGGCAAATCATGTATGTTAGTTCTCCATAAAAATAGCAGGAAGTTCAAATAATTATATAGTTTCATATAAACGTCGCATATTTCTTTCTCCTACTTTATTCTAGATCTACCCACATAAACTCTCTCCTACCAGCCTCCAAAACCAGATCTCACACTTTATACCAAAACAAAAACAATTCGAGTTCTAAAATCTTCCATTTTATCAAATTTTCTTTTAATCGTGTTGATCACACATTTTTAATGAATCTTTTCAATCCATATATTCTAGTTATATCAAACAACAAGATCACCAAAATCTTGCGACAGTGGTTGACGACATTGATGGTTGACGATGGTGGATAAAACGATTGGGACTTTTGCAAAGTCATTCAGTTATGCCAATGGTTACAAAACATAATAAAAGGTTTGTGTTTATTCTATCACTTAATTAATGATATATTTATATTGCACATGATCTATTTTTTTCTCAATTAAAAAAGTAGTATTATGTTAGATAAAATGAATCAGTTGAACTTGTACTTTAATAGCTTTGACTAGTTAATTCACTTTGACAAGATTTATTGATTTTTGTTGTTTTTATTTTTGATATATGAGTGTAGACGAGTTATATTAATAATTTATTACACATAAAAATTCATATGTTTGATTGTTAAAATCCAGTGTGTAGTGTTGTGACTAGGAGTAAGAGAGCATACAAACATAATCAATTGCAAGAGTTATGTTTGGATTAGTTGGTCCCATATACTTAACCACAAGCGTTTGGATTAGTTGGTCCTATATATCAATGGTTTCAAGTGTTCAACTAAAAAAATGTCACTCAATCACCAAAAACAAACCATGGCAAGATCTTGTCAGAAACAAGTAACCTCTAAAAAAGAGTTCATACATGTTTTTTTGCTGCTCGTGGGTCTCTAGCCCAGAATACATGCTGATGTTTTCTTTTTTTCAGTTTGTTGTTGGGCTTGCTATTGGTGCTTGCATATGATAATGTTTTTATTGTTTAGGTTATGGAGAATTTTAGTTTAGTTGTAGTCTTGTGTGGCTTGAAATGTTTGGTTTTTGTTATGTGTCGAGCTCCTTGCTTGGCTCTCTTTGTTCTTTTGTTGTTTGGCTTTTGGCCACTCATCTAATATAACTTAGCTTTTAAAAAAAATAGTTCATACATGGTTTTTGGTTACAAGTAATTGATGTATATCATGTAGATTTTTTATGATTTATATCAATCGTTTCTAGTATATGTGTTACTTGTTATTTTTTATGTTTTTTATAATTGATTGTAAACTCACTCTCTTGGTTGCAGTTATGCTCTACCCTCATCCAAGGTGAATGCTATAGTGCAGGGGACTTTGGTCATTTGGTGCTCTCTGGCATCCAGATTGGGCCTTTGGGCTTTAAAATCATATGTGTTCCAGTTACAACTAGAGATGAGATTTTATTGATGTTATACAAGCACTTGAACAAAAGAATCCGTAAATATAAGCCGATGCATATATGTTTCAAAGTTAATATAAAATTAATAGAAGAGTGCATATATGTTTTGTGGCTTGTATAGAATCACTGAAAAGAGTGCACATGTGTTTTAAGGTTGATATGAAATCAAGTTTATATATATGAATACATGTTTCAACTTGTGAGTATGTGTTTAGATCGTACATATGTGTTTACTAGTGTTCATAATAAAAATAATAGTTTTGTTTGTAATTTCAGGTATTGATACAGATGAAACCAATACACATGTGTTTTCACAAGTACATCTTTCATGAAGAAAAGTTGATTATGATACAAAGACGCAAGTGCAGCGTGCATCTATATTTTAATAAATTTGATGAGAAAGTGAAGCGTGCACATACGTTCTTTGAAGAGTGCATGCATGTTTTTGAATGACGTGTACATTTATATTTAACAATTTGTATTTAAAATGTGTTTCATTCGATATCAATTTGTGTGTATACAATTCATGTTTTTTGTTTGTTATAAGTTTCTAGATTACATGTATTTGTTTATTGTTTTTGGTTATAAATGTCGAAGATTAGAAAAAGATACAATATAAACATATGTGTAATTATCATTTTAAGAAAAAAAATGTAGAGTAAAAACATATGAGATTTACAATATTTAAGAAAACATATATGCACTTGTTTTTTTCTTTTGAAAACATATATAATGAAAAAAAAATTATAAAATAAGAAAAGTTATTTTTTTAATTCTGAAAATTAACAGGTTTTAAAAAAACGTTTTTAATACAATAAAACATAAAAAAAAGTCAAAATGTGTTTTGACTATTATACCCTTTTGAATTAAATTTAAATTTATCAATTATACTAAATTCTTATTGGTTTAAGACCGAACTGGACCATTTCAGTCGTATTTAGCCTTCAAAATTATTTTTAATCTCTACCCGACAAACTTGTGAGGTTGCGTAAATTTCAGAAATTAATGGACACTAATTTTGTGAATCAATGACCACCGAAGTTGGTCTCAAACTTGAAAACCTAGTGACCACCAATACTTGGTCTTTAAATTTTAAGGGTTAGGGTTTGAAGTTTAGAGGTTAGGGTTTTGTGATCATTATTATTTAGCTTAATATTAATTAATCAGTGTCTCTAATTTGAAAACCTAGTGACCACTAATATTTGGTCTTTAAAGTTATAATACATTCTTTGACCGGTGACCACCACTTTTCGTCTATAACTTAACAACTCAATGACCACTAGTTATATCGTTAGTGGAATAAAAAAAATTTCCTCAATATTTAATAATTCAGTGACCACCAGATTTCGTGTCTAATTTATAAAACCCAGTGACCACCATTGTTGGTCTTTAAACTTAGAATACTTCTCTCAAATCCTTGTCAATGACATATTTTAACTAGTGACCACTATTTTTTGGTCTATAATCTTTAAACTAAATTACCATCGTTTTTGTGGTCACTAATAGTTGTCATTTGTAACAACTTAGTGACCGTAGTTTTGAAATCGTCACTAATTCTGCTGCAATGACCAAATTGCAATGACGACAATTATATTGGTGACTAAACGATGGTAATAGAGACCAAATATTAAGTGGTCACAAAACAATTGGTCACTAAAGGCACTTTTTAATTTCGTCCTTTAGATCTTTTTGCGCGGATGTTAAACCATTTATATCAACTGAAACTGAAGACAAAGATGGTGTAACACATTTGACAACTTGAGCGACAAATGATTCCGTTGATGGTGCTGAAATTTTGTGCAAGTTATTAATCTGATCTGCTGCTCATTCACAAGAGTGGAGACTTGATTGGTGAGAAGATGAACTTGCTCTATCAAACCAGAAAATTTAGAATGATTTGGATAAGATTGAACAACATCTTCAAGAGCAAAATGATTTCCTTTGTTCTCAGACTCATCATCACAATCTACATTCATTATATCATCATCTACATGAATTAGGTTTTCAAACGATTGTCCTGGTGACACTTGCTTGCTCTACATAATGGCATACACATTAGATTCTGATTGAAGTTGATTATCAGATTCTTTGATTATAATGATATAATTAAAGACAAAATTATGAATTATACAAATAGATAATAACCTAAGGGAATTGCTGAACTAAATAATAATAATATAATGTTACATATTATTACTCAAGTAAATAATAATATAAATAAAGACAAAATTATAAATTACAATTATACAAATAGATAATAACCTGAGGGAATTGCTGATGAATGAATAACATCTTGATTTAAGCAATTGGATATTTCATCTGTATTGCCAGGACAATCATCTTCCAAGTTATGATCACCACTACCTAGAAGATACAATCATTACTGAAATGAATACTAATCTAAAAAAACACGAAATATAAATTACTATTATAAATTAATAAACAATACCAACATGTAAAAAATAATTTGTACTATTAGAATGTTAAAATGACCTGAGGGAATTGCAGATTCTCCAATAACATCTTCACTTAAGCGATTCGTAGGAACTTTAAATGGATAGACATCAGATGTTTCTGTCGAATTTGGGTCAAGCAAACCGGACATAGTCTTTGTGTTTACCATTTGAATCATTTCACTGTCATTGGGTTCAACAGAAGAGCTTCCATCATACACAATATCACACATGTCTAAACCTTCAACATCTTGAGATACCAAGCAAGATTCTGACACAGATTTAGATACATGATTCATATGAAGAGAAATCGGAACCTCTGATGAAATTGGATCTAAGTTAAAAATTGAATTACCTATTACTGGGATGTTTAGAGCAGATCCATCAGAAACTACATAGTTATCACCAAGCGCTTTCTCCAAAATCAGTGAAATAAATCTTGAATATGCTGGGGAAGGATGACGAACATAGTTACTCAACTTGGCAGCAAGATCATTGAAAATTATCTGCCCATAGTCTAGTTTAAGACCATTTAAAAGACCATGTGCAATTAACTAACTGATGCATATAAGTCAACTGATCCTTGGAGCCAATATTCCCTCCCAAACTATTACTGATGTAAGCCATCAACAGCCTCCAAGTTAGGGAGAAAAGGGTAGTTTCAAGTGGTTTAGCAACTTTTCTATAACCAACATTTAGAATTGTTGATTGAATTTCTTCAAAAGAAGGTTCAATATCATACTCCAAGCCTCTCTAGGTTATCACAAGAAACTGAATTATCTGCAATAGGGACTACTTTTAGTTCTAATTCATCTTCTTCAATGACTGGTTGATTAGAAATAAGATGTAGGATTTGAACATTTTCTTGAATCGAACAAGAATCCATTTGAATTTTATAATTAGGGATTTTTTACTATATGAACAAGAATCCATTTTAATTTCACAATATAACATATAATTATACAATTCATTATTTAGAAGTCACATGAATCTAACCGATTTATATGGAGCAGATTCAACAACTTCATCATAATCCAACATCATATCATCAGAAAGAACATAAATCTGGGGAGCAATCTCAACATCATCATCACCATTAAACAGCTTTTCATCAGAAACAACAACATTCACATCGTCATCATTATCATCAACCTAGATGAAATTTTATATATATATATATATATATATATATATATATATATATATATATAATAATAATAATAATAATAATAATAATAATAATAATAATAATAATAACAATAATAGTAATAATAATAATAATAATAATAATAATTCAATTATAATTAAAGTTTCATCATAAACTGTTACCTTCTTTACAGTTAAGTGAACATCTTCACCAGAAACACATAGCTTATTCTTAACAACAGAATCAACATCATTTGCCTTATGCTCACTTCCATCAACATCCTTACATCCAACCAAAAGGAATTAAATAAGAAACAACATTATTAAATATATAAATAGATTAATACAGTCGGTAATTATAAATAATTTTATAACCAGAAATGGTTACCTTATTACCAGCAACATCAACAATTGACTTAGCATGAATTCCATTAAAAGCAATTTTACCAGATTCCCACAAAACCAGTGCATTGTTTCCATTAGATACAACTTTATCCACAGCTGGAACATCATCGATCTAAAATTTGAATAACAATAGCAGTTATTATACTTTTAAATGACCACACAATTTTAAAGAAAACTACACCCTACACAGAAGGTTAAAGAATCAATACTTAATTTACATCCCACAATAAGAGTTAAGTTATCTTTTTTCAACAAAGCAAAACGGTTGATGACAGTTTAATTTTAATATTAGGACTGGTACATGCCAGTTAAACATGTGATTTATAATATAAAATATTTAATTAAATCCGTAAGAAATAAAGGTTACAAATTAGAAAACCATGTATATGCTGTGAATGGGTCATGAATATAGTACATCAACTTCGAATAAACGTATTAACAGTAATATATTAAACAATAAGATAACATTGATACATAATCACCAACGGATAAATAAACATATTGTTAAATGTATTCATATAAGTAGTTAGAAGTGAGCTATGTATTAGGCTTAAGGTTCGGCATTTGAACTTATCTTTTCAACTTTCTACTAACTTCTTATTATTTGTTTATAAATAGTGCGAAAAGAAAATAAGAGTTATAGTAAACCTTTTTCGATAACCTAATAATAAAGAATCACCTGATATGAAAATCAATGTTTTTCCTTATGGGATTCATCCCTCGGTATGCCTCTTAGTTTCATTTTTTGTATATCTTTTTGCTATTTATCATGTTTGTTGAGTTTTTTTTACTTGTTTGGTTGTTAGGGCATTGTGGCTACCGCAATTTTGAGGACTTCTTAATATTCAACACTAAAGAGAAGAGAGATATAGGTTTATTTATTTTCATTTTTTAAGGCTACATCATCATAGATTTACAACATCTTACACGAATGAAGCATTAGTCTATATTGTAATAGTATTAATACTACGTCCAAGTAAGATGTTGTAAACCTACAATGATATAGCATTAAAAAATGATTATAACTTACCCTAGATCGAACTGCAAAGGCGTATAGTTTTAATAGCCGTTAAATTTCATGAAACAGCGTATAGTTTCTACAAGTATTGCATTGAATCGTCCGAAATTATGTATTTGTTATCTATATACACATAAAGATTGTTTTTCTATATACATAATGCATTTTTGTTGGCATTATCATATCGACATAATTAGCAACGCATAAATAATAACATACTAAAATCAAACAATAAAATGAAATTCATAAATATAAGTAACATTAAATAAAGTAAGATTATAATTTAATCTTAATCTCTTACATGATCATAAATAAAGTTACATAAACAACAAACATAAATTGATTATTGCTTCTGCATCAGAAATCATAATCATTTAACGCTTGCTTATCAGATGAAACGAAACATCTTAAGCATCAACAAACAAACTAATTTGTATAAAAAACACCATTCGTATCAGCATCAGCATCAGAAGTAAACTTTGGTGTGTCAGAACATATATTCATATCAGCATCGCTACTTTCATCCCGTTTATCATCAGAAGACTACAATTTATAGAAATATATATATATTAATTAATCATTTAGAACAGATAAATAATTTATATATTTAAATAGAAAACATAACACATTAAAATAAAAATCATACATGAAAAACGACATAATTATTTTGAGCAAACTCAACATCCTCATCACCCAGAAACGACTTTTGCTCAGCATCGAAAACATTATTGCCAGTAAGATCTACATCTTCATAAGCAACATCTTCATCATCATTCACATCAACATTTTTAGATCCAACCTAGACATTTAAAAAATACAAATATAAAAGTTGCAAATAAAGTAAAATCATAACATGTTTAACTCATTTATAGCAACATCTTCATGAGAAACATTGAACTTGTTTCTAACAACATAATCAACATCATCAGATGACTTAGCTTCACTTCCATAAAAATCCTTAAATTAAATAAAAAACTTTGAAACATCATATATTTAAATAATAAAATAAGATAAAAAATGTATAATCAGAAACCGTTACCTTTTTTAAGATAAACACAAACAAAATTATCCAAAACTTGAACGTCATAAATCTGCATATAATAAAAATCATATAATACTCCATATATTAACTTATATTAAGGGCGAACAATACCTTCTTTTCCAGATAATCTCTGTTAGATATTAAATCTTTTTCATGAGACGCTAAACTGAGATCAATTACATTTACATATTTCTTATCAACAATAAACGCATCATCCTTTACAGCATAAATATCAGTAACAACAGAAGGTTTCAAATTAACACTTTCATCACTGATAAATGAATCCTGTTCAGAAACAAAATACATAATTAATACAAAAGAGTTTATGGTTGATAAGAAATATGATAATGTAACAATAATAAGCATTCATCAAACACACTTACACAATCATCAACCATAGGAGACGAAACAAAATACTTATTGCTAGCCATTGGAATTGAAAGAAACGTAGATATGGTAAAATGAAATATGCTTCATGAGTAAGTGGGTATTTATAACCACAAACCCAACCGATAAACTACACCCGCGCAAATTTGAATTAAAATAGTAGTAATTATGCTTTTAAATTACCGTCAAAATTCGAATATCCAAAGAGAACGTCATATGTTTTGGGCCGTTCAGCCCATACATTGAATAGCACCTACGCATGGTTACTATGTTTATGATAGAGGTATAATCAGGTGCATCTCATCCCCACAGTAAGAGGGCACGTGTCATGTTTGTATCAAAAGTAAAACTGTTGCTGATGGTTTACTTTTAATCTAATGGATGATAATTGCTCATTAATGATAATTGCTCATTAGTGATCTGATGGCTAATACTGAAAGTTGATCTGATGCTCAACTATTTAATAGTGCAAGACAAACTCTATGGATGTTTAAGTCTTTTTTCACATTTATCCTATACATTTATCATGAACTCATTGGGTTTACCTTTTGCGTGTACTACAGGACGAACTGTAATCGGCTTGTATGGAAAGTTGTACCTAAAACTATCAACCTTCTGATCGATTTATTTTATTGATCTATTATTCTTTATCTAATCAACGAATACCTTTTTTTCTTTTCAGAAAATAATCAAGCTCTGAGCACAAAGTATTTGTTGTTTCATATTCTTATAGATAATATATCATTGACCTCCCACTTACTCACATTCAGAAGGTAAAAAAGAACAAATTTTGGTTCATATTCACTGCATCTAACTTAATTCTCAAATTTTGGTTTATATTTACCACATCTAACTTTATTCTCTTTTTTGGAATTAGGGGAATTGGGAAAGGGTTAGAGTGGTAATCGTTGTGCTATGAAGGAGTGCCTTTTCATCGTATCATACTTGGGTTCAAGATGGAGGTACCGAATCCATTTATATGGTGGAGTCTTTTTCGACAAAAATTTTAAGATCAGTCATTCACATGCACGTCTTTACTATGATAAACCCTAATATCATTTATTTGTTTTCTTTTTTTCCTGTGGTCGACAATAAGAAAAAAAACCTATATATAGTGTGCATGCAATATTAAATCGGCAGATAAGTAGAGCACTTGACAGAAACCATGTAGCCCTTTAATCAAAAGATTGGTTCATATCATCCATTATCTTTTAACAATCTGATTTCGTCGACTAACTTTAACTACATACATACTCTTTACTTAATTAGGTGTAAGAAACCTCTCTTGGAGTTTGTTTTCTTTCTATTCAATCAAAGGTGCGTTAGTAGCTCTTGAATGCTTGAAAGTTAATGCATTAAGTTGGCCACATCTTATTATGATCCATCATTTACATATTATCTTCTTAGTCATGCCCATTGTTAAGATTTAGATCCATTATTTAACTAATTTGCTTTTATCAAAATATAGTGTATGTTCTTTTCAGTTGTAGTTTAAAAGCATGTGATATTTAAAAAGGATATGATGACATATTAATACAAGGATTACATAAATCTTTTCCCATTTAAGGGTGTGATCTCAAACTAACATTTGATGCCTGAATATGTAGTGCTATGAAGGCATACCTCTCTTAGAGTTTGATCGCACTCAACATTTGTGCAGGTATGACTTTCCTTGTAGCTTATTACAGGTTTATTTAGCGACTCCTCCTCTATTGCACCATGTCTTTGTTTTTTCTATTGTACACACAAATCATGGGCATACGTTTTTTGTACAAATTACGTCTAATATAATATAATAACCCGCAAATTTTCATCAATGTAAATATTCATCTATTAAGTTGGATGCAATGTACTATCTATCAATTATATATGAACCACCTTTTTCAGGGAAATTTTCCGCTTTATTACATTACTTGCATTACCAATATCTCAATATGCAACATAACTTGCATATCTAAAGTTAACGAGCTCACGCAACCTACCTATGGCAATCCTATCTACATATATGTCAAGCAAACATCATAACATATCAAGCCAATATCTTAATATCATTTTTACAAAGTACATTACTCATATAATGTACTATTTGCAATGTTATATCAAGTCAGGCTTTAAACCGTTACCGTATACCCCAAAACCCTAATTTCATGAAAGGTTAATATCTAAAGTGAATGCACAAGCTACTAAAGCATATGTACAAGTAATATAACATCTCATTTGAAATATAAACTCCCTCCAAGTCAAAGTACAAGTCCTTAAAAGCACAATGTATAAGTCATTAAGCATGACATCCAAAATAGCCGTTTTACCTCCGTTTTCCTAACAAATCTTGTACGAACTATTAAGTACAATGTACAAACAAGAAATGCTCAACTTTTAAACAACATTTCCCTCAATTTCAATCACTTAGACTCATTTTTAAACTCAAAACCCTAATTCAAACCAAAAAACCCTAAAACCGAGCTAGTTTCTAAACCATGACCCGTTTCTTTGTTTTTACCCATTATTAACCTAAACCGTTACACAAATTAAGTTATAAACACTTAATTACAACATTACATTTCATAATCTATCCTCATTAATCTGTTGTACACGGAATTTAAACCAAAAACCCTCACCCGAGCAAGTTTGAGCTCTATACTCATTTTCCCTCCAAAATGACCCATTTGAAAACCAGCCAAGCTACCACACACCTCCATGACTCACCTACGTCAGCCCCTAGCTGCTTACAAGCACCTCACTTCATTTCTTGGTCACTAAGGAGGCTTTGACACCTCCTTCTTTCTCCTTTTTAGCCGCGACATCACAAGGACTATACAACACCTTAAACCTAGTTTCTAGCCTTGCTAACTCATTCCATAGCCTCTCCACCTCACCTTGTAGCTTCCATGAATCATATACTCCATCTCCAAGCCTTTGTCACTAAGTTTTCTTGGCCAACAAGGCCATTTGAGCCCTATATAAGTCGAAACATACACCCCATTTCAAACCATCCCCCACAATTTCTCTCTTACACACAAATGGAGTTATAATACTCCCATAGAAGAAATAGAAGATCCATATAAGTCCCAAGACCAGAAGTGAAGCAAAGAAACCAAGAAAAGAAGCCCCGGAGTTGTTATTCTAGGTGTACGAAGCTAAAAGTCCCGATTTCGACCCGTTTCCAAGCTATAAGCTCAAAACCAGGTTCCATAAGCTCCCATTCTATTTTCATACCCTTATAATGTTAATATTATCAGGCTTAAATCATTGTTAAAATCTTTGAACTAAAAAACATATGTGTTTTACCTTTTTGATCCAAACCGAGATCATGAAACCCTAATTTCATGTTTTTGCTTAATCTATAAGCTAAACTTGTAAACTATTGTTATAATCTATCCTAATAAGCTTATCTAACATTATAATAAGTACTTTATTAAGTCTTGAAAGAATTTGAACTTAAAACCCGCGCGTTTTCATTTTAAAACCCTAATTTGACCCGTTTTGATTTCTAGCTTAACGAATTATTATTTTAAACTTTCATTACGTTAAATCTTCATATTTTAGCTTATATTAATGAGCTATAACCTACAAATTACTTTTTATATTGAAAAATATCATTATTATGGATTTTGGACTAAAAACGATACATTTTTCATGCAAAAGGATATATCGTAACTTTCTGAAACTTATAACTAAAAGGACTAAAAATGTCGTTTTATCAAAGTTATAACTATAAGGGTCTATTATGTCACTTTCCAAAGTATAAGGTTTACTTTGTACATCTTTTAAACTAGAAGGACCAAACTTGTAAAAGTGAAAACTCTAAGGGTATATTTTGCCATTTTTCATTCTTAAGGGTCTAAAATGTAACATTTTGAAAAAGTGTAAAAATTTGTTCAAAACCTTATAAGACATAACTTTAATTAACGCTTGACGTGCTTATCATTTCCAGTTATTAAGCAAAACGCTTAAAATCGATTATGTTATACTTGACGTGCTTATCGTTTCCAGTTATCAAGCAAAACGCTTAAAACCAATTATATCGTACCATAATACTAGGGAGCTTCATATTAAGAGATTTCATCTTGGTATTACGTTCTGACTGAGTTGTTGGGTTTACGATTTAAAGTGCCCTAGCTCTTCAAACGTTTACTGAATGACCTCTGGATTATGATGGCCCGAACGGTGTTATGATATTTTTATAACTAAATCAACATTGATATAAAAATTTATAAATAAAACCTTGAAATATATCCAATCAAACTAAGACTTGACATATTACTTCAGGTTGCGTGTGACGAAGCCGTTACTTTCATCTTATATACCTTTGCTATCAATCAAATTTCCCTATAACTGTTAAGGTGAGTTCATAGCCTCGCATTTCAATCTTTCAAATGTTTTATAAACCCGTGAGGGGATATATGCTATAAACCATGAATGCAATTATTTCTATATGCTATCCTGATTTATTATTGCCTAAGTAACTACTTTTGCCTTTAAGTCCCCAATATCATGAACCGTTAGTTACTGACTCGCGCAAACTTACTCCTTTAAATACGGATAAATATAAACAAATATAAATACAACACAAAAAGGATCAGAATCACGCGAGACCAATGAAATCCGGAAGCAGTATAGAGTGTCTCCGGGTCGTTATGTCCCAACGAGGCTAGAGATGGAAAATCGAAAGACGATTGATAATCGATGTTTGAATATGACAAGGAATGATTGGGTATAAACACTAATAAGCAAACGCACGAGAAGAGGAGCAGAGAAATTAAGCTAGACTAGGCCTAAAAGCTAGGAATGGCAAAATCACTTAAAATTTTTACACTAAGACACAAATAAACTCAAACAAGCTTAAGACAAACCAAATGAGCTAAACCAACTCTAAATAAGCAAATTCAAGAAGCAATTAAGCTAAATAAGCAGGACAAACTCAGCAGTACTAACAACAGTACTACCAGTATTAACTAACAGTACTAACTTGGAGTTAGTACTGCTAGTTATAAGTTAGTACTGTTAGTTAAAAGTTAGTACTGTTAGCTTAAACAAAACACAATGAAACAAGAAATAAGCAAATAAGCTAAAATAGATAATTAACTACCCCTAATAAGCATTCAGGTATAAGAATAAGCAACTAGATTAAACTAAAATAGCAAATAAGCTAAAAAGCTATAAACTGATACACTATTGAAAATACTTTGAAAAGGAAAATAAGCTTAAATAAGCTTACCCCTAAAGACAATAAAGGAAAATGGTTTAATCTACTCTAAAAAGCTAAGGAAATCTTAAATAAGCAGAAATAATAAGCTGATAAGCTAAAATGAACCACCAGTACTAACAGTTTTAACTAACAGTACTAACTTGGAGTTAGTACTGGTAGCTTTAAGTTAATACTGCTAGTTTTAAATTCCCAAAAATGAACTAGCAGTACTAACTTGGAGTTAGTACTGCTTGTTCAAAACAGCCCTTAACATTTCCAAAAATCATTTTTATTTCAAACTGATTAAAAACAGATTATCAAATAACAAATTAAAGCACTTAAGAACAGACTTTAATCAAGAATAAGCACTTAAATAAGCTGAATTTTTCTAACAGTGTTAACTCAAAACTAACAGTGTTATTAAATGAACTAACAGTACTAACTAAGAAAGTGATACAAACTACTTTTAAACTAACAAATAAGCAAGATAAGCACTAGACATCATAATAAAGCATACATAAGCAAATATAAGTAATAAATAAGCACTTCTGCAGTGAATAAGAAATGTAAGAAAAAGAGAGAAACTTACAAAACCCTTGCTCAAAACAGGGTCAATCAAAGAATCTACAAGCTCTAGCTTGTATAAAACAAGCTAGTGAGAGTCCATAAGCCCATCCAGAACTGGCTTATCATCCATAAAGTAAGTTGTGGTATATTTGAGAGTGATTTTCTCTTAACTACTTAACTTTTTAAATTTACTTAATTAAGGCAGCTTATTAATAAGCTGAATTGATGGCTTTTTGAACACAAAACAATACAATGAAGAAACTTGATAACTGGAATTGTAAATTAACTTAAAACCTCAAATTTGCATTTAAAACTTGAAAGAGTTACAAAGCTGAAAGAAAAAGCTGTAAATGACTTAAAAATTAAGCTAAGATTAAAAACTGAAATTAATTAAAAACTAACTAACTGCCTCAAAGGCTTACAAAAGGCTCTTATATATAGCCGAAGTCTTCATCTCTTGGACTTGCAGCTTGTGCTTCTTTTGTGAGATAAGTTCTAAAGCAAATCCCAGCCTTTAATTTCATTTGTGCTTCTTTGGAGTCAATCTCAGCCATTGAAAATACTTTGGGAATGGTGTGGGATTGCCAACATGGCACTTATACAGCTGGGGGGAAGTAGTAGGGTGGATGAAATGATTTTGGCTAGGGTGTCGAGTGGTTTTGCAGGGTAGGAGGTATGGGACGACATCCAAGTTGTAACTGGGTTTGTTGGGGCGGGAAAGAAGGCTTTTTGGGGAAGTAGGCAGTTTTGTCCCCTCAAGTTATATAACTTGAATGCAATCTTTGCCCGGTTTGCAATTTTGCCCCTTGTCTTTTAATTCTTGTAATACAACTTGAGGTTTGGTAATTTTTAGTCCCTCAAGTTATATTTTCTTCATGTGGATGACTTTAGATTTTGACTTGACTTGGTCTTTTCCATTCCGTGCTCG
>BQNB010028923.1:0-56205 GCA_026074375.1 Tanacetum coccineum
GAGTACATGAAGATTTTAAAAGATTTGGTCAAAGATATAAAGATAAATATTAGGAAGATTTGTTTCCTAATACAATTATGTTTCCTTTGTAAGTCTTATGGACTCTATTATATAAAGAGATCCATAGACATTGTTTTGGGTGTGTTAGTTTGTGTAAACACCAGAAAAACATGTGTATGTGTGTATCCTATAAGAAGATGTAGACGTCTTATAGTTTTAGCCTCAAGGTCTTTAACCCTGCTACAGGTAGGTAACCGTTCTACTATTGATCAAGTAGAATTGGGGCTTGTATGGAATCATGTGAATGAAAAATCTTGTTTAATAACAATGGTTCTTTGTTTGAAAATTCCGCCTTTGTTATTATTTATCCTAGATTAGATCTAAACAATCTAGAGCTTAAACGATCTAAAACCTATCATGTTCTATAGGTTCTATCACGTGGTATCAGAGCCACGTGGCTCTTGATCTAGGATCTACAAGGATTTACAGATTGAAGAAAAGAAAGAAAAGAGTTTTGTATTTATGTTCTTTTTCAATAAACAGTTGCAATTTCGGTAAAGGGTCAAATTCGATGAATTAGGGTTTTCACCAAACCCTAATTTGAAAATGCAGAAACTATGACTTATAGATGCATAATTTCAAGGAATTCGATTGTTGAGAAGCCAATAGATCTACTTTGAAGTTTCGGTGTCAAAACATATAACAACCTGCAATTTTCATAAATGTAAATATCCATCTATTAAGTTAGATGATGTACAATCTATCAGTTATATATGAACTCACCTTTTTCAGGGAAATTTTTCGCTTTATTACATTACATTACTTTGCCAATATCTCAATATGCAATATAACCTGCATAACTAAAGTTAACGGGCTCAGGCAACCTATCTATGGCAATCCTATCTTCATATATGTCAAGCAAACATCATAACATGTCAAGTCAATATCATAATATCATTATTACAAGGTACATTATTCCTATAAGGTACCATTTGCAACATCATATCAAAACGGGCTTTAAACCATTATCGGATGCCCTAAACCCTAATCTCATGGAAGGGTTAACCCCTAAAGTGAATGCACAAGCTACTAAAGCATATGTACAAGCAATATAACATCTCATTTGAAATATAAAATCCCTTCAACTCAAAGTACAAATCTCTAAAAGCTCAATGTACAAGTCATTAAGCATGATCTCTAAAATAGCCGTTTTACCTCCGTTTTCATTCTAATTTCTTCACCACCACTTAAGCAAGCTACTACACTCATTTTACAAGGTGTAAACCCTAATTATTCAATTCATAAGCTTTCATACATCTTTTTATACTCAAAACCCTAATTCAAAACCCTAAACCCTAAAACCGAGCTAGTTTCTGAACCATGACCCGTTTCTTGATTTTTATCCATTGTAAACCTAAACCAATACTTAAATAAGTTATAATAACATAAATTACAACATCCTCAATCATATTCCATCATCATTTCATCATTCTACCTCAATTATCCAAGAAACGAATCCAGAAAACCCTAATTGTACCCTAATTATAATTTTGACCCGTTTACTCATTTTCAGACCATCTCATTCTCAAGTAAGCAACCAAGAGTCATTGTAAACCCATAAAATGAGTTTACAAACCTTTATCTATCATTAACCATCCTTTCTTCAACAATGTACAAGAATTACAAAGCTAGAAAACCCTAAAAGTATTATACGAGCCCTAATTCCAAGCCACGGCTTATTCTTTCAATTTCAACCTATTTTAACTTAAACCAACGACCAAACTTCATTGATAATACTTTATATAAGCCCTAGGATTTGTATTCCATCATTCCTAATCAAGAGTATGCAAAATATAAGCCAAGAAAGTCAAGAAAACCCTAAACGAGCCCTATTTGAACCCGCGACCTCATTTCTCCATTTTAAACCCATTTTAACCCAAACCAATTGCTAATCTTTGTTAATACTTCTTATATCAGACCTTAGGGACATGTATTAACTATCCTTAATCATTTATACACGAAATAAAGGCTTGAAAACTTGTGAAAACCTAGTCGAACCCTAAAACAGACCCGAACCCTTTCATACTCAATTTTGACCCATTTCAAACCATTCCAAGTGCAAATAACTTATGTAAACCTCTTCTAGAAACCCTCAAGCTGCTTACCCAGCTGCTTAGACCATTCCTTGGTCAAAATTGAGAGCACATGGCCTCTCTTTTGCTTACTTCAGCCGCGACAAGCACCAACAACATCCAACACATCAATCTACTTTCCTAGACCTCCACCATTGAAATTATAGCTTATACACATCATACACTAGACCTACTATGTGTCAAGACCAGATCATAACCCTTGCTTACTCCTTATACCTTCAAATGGGTATAAATAGGGGCTTTGTGTGTTCATTCATACTCGCACCCCCCATCTTCTTACTATAACCCTTAAGGCAGCAATCCTTTTCTCCCATATGATCTTAGGATCATAAAAGACGTTCAAGAAGTGAAACCTTGAAGAAAACGAAGCCCGGGAGTCGTTTTCTAGGCGTACGAAGCCGAAAGTCCTGATTCTGACCCGTTTCTAAGCTATAAGCTCAAGACCAGGTTCTCTAAGCTTATATTCTATATTCATACCTTTATAATGTTCATATGATCATGCTAAAATCATAATATAAAGCTTTGAACTCAAAAACCTATGTGTTATACCTTTTTGATCCAAAACCGTACACCCGAAACCCTAATTTCATGTTTTTACTTAATCTATAAGCTAAGCTTGTAAACTATTGTGATAATCTATACCAATAAGCTTCAATAACCTTAAAATAAGTGCTTTGATAAGTCATGAAAGAATTTAAGCTTAAAACCCGCGCGTTTTCATTTTAAAACCCTAATATGACCCATTTTACTTCCTATCTTAACGAATCATTAATTTAAACTTGCGTTGTGTTAAATCTTCATATTTTAGTTTATTATAACTTATAAATGTCTATTGAAATGTTAAAATAAGCTTGCATGGCAATTTGGACATGTTTTGTAATTATAATCCATGCAAGGGGTATATATCGTAATTTTCAGAAACTTATAACTAAAAGGACTAAAAGTGTCATTTTATCAAAGTTATAACTACATGGGTCTATTATGTCACTTTTTAAAGTACAAGGTTTACTTGGTATATCTTTTAAACTTGAGGGACCAAAGTCGTAAAAGTGCAAACTCCAAGGGTATATTCTGCCACTTTTCAAACTCAAGGGTCTAAAATGTAACATTTTGAAAAAGTATAAAAACACATTCAAAACATTACCAGACATAACTTTAATTAACGCTTGACGTGCTTAACATTTCCAGATATTGAATAAAATGCTTAAAACTGCTTATGTTATAACTATTATATCATTCATCATCGATGTGCTTTCAAAAATCATGTCCCGGATTCATATCATACCACAATACTAGGGAGCTTCATATTAAGGAGTTTCATCTTGGTATTACGTTCTGACTGAGTTGTTGGGTTTACGATTTAAAGTGCCCTAGCTCCTCAAACGTTTACTGAATGACTTCTGAATTATGATGGCCCGAACGGTGTTATGATAATTTTAATATCAAAACCGACATCTCACATCATACTTCAAATTACATTATTCAATCAATAAGGACATTAGATATATTCACATGTTGCCTGTGACGAAGCGTTTACTATTTATTTATATACATGCTATCATTTCCCTCTATAAACATTCAGGTGAGTTCATTGCCTCGCATTTCATTCTTTTTATATACCCGCGTGGGGGATTACATGTTTTAAACATGAATATGCAACTATTTTTGTATGTTATTCAATTTACTATTGGCCTAAGTAACTGCTTTGCCTTTTTAATCCCCATAATCACTGAACCGTTAATTATCCTCCGTAGTAAGCGCCGGACGAATGATGTGAATGATATTATTTTGGGCTGGACTCCCCGTTGGTGTACCCAGTTACGTGTAACCAATTGCACATCATTAGAAATCACACGGGTATTTTGGAAAAGGTACTCGCAGGGGCTATAACTTATCACATACCTAAGGCTTCGGAGTCTGAGCTTTGGCATTAATAAAATATGTTTTCAATAAGGGTGTATATCAATGTTTAGCCCAATATCGCATTTGCATTCAAATTAACATTACTTATAACCTTTAGATTTCACTAACCTTTGTGTTGATTTTTAGCATGTGTTTATCTTAGATGTAACTAATGGCACGGAGTGGCGAGGACATAACGGATGGAAAAAACCAGTTATATTCAAACTTTATGGTATAGATATGATTTTGGGAATACCTCTCGTTTGTAAAAACTCTAGAGAAATAATGAATGAAAAACTATGTTCAAAAATGACTCTTTTTTATTGTTTTCTATGTTTATCGTCTTTTGTAACTTGAAGTAGACCTAAGATTAGCTTCCGCTGTTATATGTAAAAATGGGGGTGTTACATCCTGTCAAGGAGATTCTTCTTAAATTGAATCTACCTGATCACAGGTCGATCCTCACAGATTCGAAGGTTACTCCAACCAAACACGGGCGAATGACAAAGCCATATTCGTCCCCCCTCTTTATTGCTAACTGTTTTAATGCAGGATACTTAAAGATGGTGGTGACGGTACCTGATTCCAGCTGACTTACAAGATTCATAACCACATGCTCATACCCGACCGACAAACATAAAGACATCATGAAAGCTTAAGTATAAGTTTCAAGACTTCCGCTACTCTGATACCGTACGTCTTTCTTGAAGTGACGAAGTTTTAAAGTCAAAGAATTTCAAAGAAGTTTCCGTCACTCTAATACCGAACGTCTTTCTCGAAGTGATGAAGTGTTACAGTTAAAGAATTTCAAGAAAGATGTAACATTAAAGCTTTCCAAGTCAAAAAATCAAGAATGGTATGAGCATGTCAGTCCAGAAGTTACAAGATCACAAGATGACAAAGTCACAAGATGGCAAAACGAGATTATGCTTGGTTGATGATCTCACAGTGCTCAAGATCACGTCTCCACTTACAAGTAAGATAATGGAACAAGCTTTGAGCTAAAGTCAAAGATTACTACAACATTATTCACAGAGAAAGTAAAGTTTACGCGCGGAAGACTAAGAGATATAGCATAGTATGCTAGGTTAATTTTGTAAATGGGGTGATTCTCCCTTGGGGGAGATTGTTGGAAACAATGAAAGTATGGTCATTCCAGTTGTAATCAGTCTTAGCCCGTAGTTTGTTATATGATTAGTCTAGTAAGCTAGTCTGGCCCAAGGCCCATGGAAAGCCCGTTAAGGCCCATGGCCGGCCATGTATGTAGAATATATACCCTCTCCATGCCTTGGAGAGGGTGGTTGGTTGTATCATTTCTCATTTCACACATATTATTATTATCTTCCATTCCATGTTACTTTCTCTCTCTAGAAACTTTCCAACCCACTTCTCTCTCTAGTTCTTGTATAATATCAAAGATTACTAGTATTCTTCAGATTGTTCCAGTGTTAGCTCAATCTTAGTCGGTATTTTTCCCTTATTCTCATTCATCTTCAATCATACCTAAGGACTGCTATTTCTAACTATGGATTGTCCTTGGGTAGATCCCTCCGATTCTGGTTGGGTCATAGGACTTATACCTAACCTTAACCACCTTATGACTTCATCGACGTCTTGAGATTAATTGGTTGTTGGGTATAGAGATCGAACCTTAAAAACCTTTTTCTGACATTTTGAAATACTCCCCCTACACATGTGCTGCGAGATTCGAAATTATTTAGCACATGAAGGAAAGAGTTGCACTTAGAGTCTTAAAGATTACATTCTTCTATATCATATTTTAATGACATTTTCTCCCCTTATTTTAAATAATAAAACACTTAGTATTTGAAATACCAATTGATTAAAATTTGACATGAAAAATTCCACGAGGAGAAAAATTATACCACGATATTGCATGAATTCATTTTCCAGATAGCTCCCATTCAACAGTATATGTGGGATACCAATATTTATTAAAACTTGGCATTGGAATGAAAAATTGATATGTCACCACAAAATGTTGAAGACGGAGTGTAGTGCCTTACGTGATTCAGTGTATACTATTAATTGACATTAAGTTTCAACATTTTAATTTCACAAAATGTGTTTGGATACATAAAATTGACATTTATGAGATGTACCCAACACATTAAAAGGCTTTGTATTAAAAAGCTCCCCCTCAGAAATTGATTCACATAAATTGACATTCTCCTTACTACAATTCTTTAAAACTTATTCGGGGAAGGGAGTGTTGATCACACAATTTAAACAAATACCACTTTTTATGGAAAAATACCACAAAGTATATTGTAGACAATTTGACATTCAAATTATTTTTTTTTAAATTGTGTTCAACGATTTTTAAAAACACATGATAGAAGACTTCTTTCTATATTTTAGGTAGCGCACGAACGCGATACACTACCTCTTATTTCGGGTCAGAGTTATGCACTGAAAATGTGCATAATAGTCTTTGTTTGATAAATTTAAGAAATGACATGTTTTGAAACCATTTGAAACTCTTGCTCTAATGCATATACCACAACCGTGTCAATGTGAATCAACATTTTAGGTACGTAAATGTTATCGATTTCAAGAGACCATGTGAGGGAAGTTTCTTTTTGGATTTTTGAATTTTCTGATTTTAGATTTTGTTTTTCTTGATTTTTATTTTCTATTTTCTTTTTTGTTGTTTTTATATTTTTGTATTTTCTTTTTCAAAAATTTATTAAATCAAAAATTAATACAGAAGAAATAATATTCACAATTGATGTTTGATAGATCAAGAAATTCATTTTCCAGAACCTCCAGTTCATCTGGAGTCAATCATCTCATAACGAGTGTCTGACAAGATTACTTTAAACTATCTTCCGACAGAGCTTTAGTAACAGGTCCCTGTATTCAGTTCTAGACCCAAAGACATAATCAACAATACCCTTTCAACATGTTCCTTTTATGTGATATTCTGACTTCGATGTGCTTGGTACTGGGGAATGTCGGACTTGATTGCACGTGATGGCTATGGCTGCCTTTTAATATCACACAATACATAGGTTATTTTATCAAAGTGAGAAAGACCAATATTCTGTGTGCTTGAGTTTCAACCATAGAAACTTGAGCACAACACATGATAATAGACACATACTCAGATTTGTTATAGACATTGATAGTGCAAGTCCTGCTTTTTGGAAGATCAAATTGACTAATTTCACCAAACATATGTATTGTTTTGCCACCAGAGTGCTCTTTCGAGAATCGACTGACCGCAGCGTCGATCCGTAATCTAAAAAGCCGTCTTGTTCGAACCGGAGTCCTTCGGATACCAAAAGACCATGTTATGGAATCTTTAAGGTTTCGAAAGATCCGCTTAACCATAGTGAAGATGTTTCTCAGTCGGTTTGTTGATATCGAGCCAATAACATGTTGATGTACAATATCCTGCCGTCTACTTGTGTTAGGTACATGATGTGCTCTAACCATACTTTGATATTTTATTTGGTTGACCAGAGTATCCACTCATGTCGCATCTAGGTGTTTGTAGCCACTTGGTGTACCGGATGCTATCATGAGGTATACCAGCTGTTAAGTATCTCTGAGCATATAGCTTGGTTTATAAAGATTCCATGAGGGATGATGGATATGAATTCCTAAAAAGAATTTAGCTCCCCCATCATAGACATTTCAAACTGTTTGTGCATAGTTTTTTCAAATCGTTCTGAAAGTTTTGGGTTCGTTAGACCAAAAATGATTTCTTCAAGTAAATTTGCACAAGGCAATATTGTCTTCCCATGTTTAGTTTAATGAAACAGAGTTGGATCAAAGAACCTTTTGAGAACCCTTTGGATACCAAGAAGTTGGAGAGTTCATCATTACCCGCTCTTGGTGCTTGTGTTGAGGCCATTTATACTGCTTTCTTGCAGACGGTAATTGGTCAGGATGATATGGTGTATCAAATCCATTGGCTGGTTACGTACACTTCTTCCTTCAGAAGGTCGTTTAAAGAAAATGTTGTTATTTTCTATGTCCATCTGGTATAATGTAAATCGATTTGTAGATGCAGCGTAAGCAATGAACAAAAACGGATGCTTCCTAAACTCAGAGCAACTAGGGCAAATGGACTCTTCGAAATCAATTCCTTCCTTTTGAGCATGATCCTTTCTTGGCTACAAGACGGAGTGTTACGGTATTAACAGTATTTTCCTCATCAATTTGTTTTTCAGAGCCACTTCAAGTTAATGACATTTTTTGCAAAGTGGTATCTGTCTGACTAATTCCTATTCTATCTAATCGATAAAAACTGGTGAAGTTCTTCCTGCATCGATTCAATCCATGCAGAATCAGACATGGCTTCTTTAAATGTTTCTTTGGGTCGGGTTTCGACTTACGGTGAGTTCGAACATCACATCTCGCCATGTTGTTTCTAGCTGACGTCTTGTTCTAATTAATTGAGAAGGATTTCCAATGACTTGTTCTAACAGGTGATCTTTTGTCCAACGTTGTCCAGAAGGATGGTGTTGATAGAATGTATGCATGTTTGACAAATCAACATAACGAGACGATGTCTCCCATCGTTATACTGTCCGGTTTTTGTTTGTACTAATGATGTGATAAAAATTCAATCGTCGTCAACTTGTGCACATTTGGTATTGGTTTGTGCTTGAATAATGTTCTTAGGGGCAGTGACAGTTAGTTCTTAAGTTGGTGCTTGATTTGTAGTTTGAGGTGTTGTATGAATGTTCAATGGAGGTGGATTTGCAACAATGGTTGTTATAAAAGTGTGAGTTGTGTTATGATGTTGACGTTTGTCAGGAGCATCAGCAGCATATACAACGGAAGACATTGACACAACTAGAGTAGTTCCATTGAGTAATGCATCGAACATCGGACTAAATAGCAAATCCAACTCATTTGACGTTGTTATTATCTCAGCTGCTTGATGAACATTTTCTTGACTTTGTGGATCGGGACATAAACTGTCTCGTTCAAGTACCGTAGTCGTACATTGTGGAATGGGGTCAGAAATGACGTGATCTGACACCATTTGAGGCAATTCGTCAAAGTTAACATGAATTGTTTCAAATATCACTCTTGTTCTCTTGTTAAATACCCTGTAAGCTCTTGACTGAGTAGAATACCCTACAAAAAGACATGCATCACCCTATTCTTTTATTTTATTAAGATTTTCACCATCTTTGACGATGTAGCAAAGAGAGCCAAAAATATGAAAGACCTTAAACAGAGTTGACCATTGATGATGTGTATGTATTTTTCATGTCGAGGAATTACTATGGATCGGTTCTGTGGTAAAAAACAGGTGTTGTAATTTGCTTAGCCAGAAGAACCAGGGGAACTTTAGCGGCGCTTAGAATAGTGCGATCAGCCTTAACAAGAGTGCGGTTTCCGTCTTTTGACAATGCCATTTTGTTAGGTGTTTCGAGCTGGTGACGTTTCGTGTTGATACCTCTTTTGCAAAGTATGCATATGAAGAGTTTTATTGCGAAGGAAATTCTGTGCCTTTTTCAGTTCGATACTGTTCTAACTTGAGCATGAATTGCCTATTGGGACAAGTGTGAGGAAATCAATGAGAACTACAGGTGTTTCGTTTTGGACCTTAAGAAGGGGTCTTAGTGTATCTAGAGTAGTCATCAACAATTACGAGAACATATTTCTTTCCATTAATGCTTTCTACCCGTATAGGACCACATAGGTCCATTGTAGAATTGTAACCATCTTTGGAACTCGGGTAGTCTTAGTGTGAAAAGACTTTCTTTTACCTTTCCCCAACTCACAAGAAGAACAAAGATGATCTTTGACGAATTTAATTTTGGAAGGCCAGTGACAATATTATACTTCGATAGCAAGTTGATGGTGTCGATGTTTAGATGAGAGAGACGGCCATGCCATAACCATGCTTGAGATGATGTTGCTTTGGCCATTAAGCAAATTGGATTGGGAGATGTTGTGTCTTGAAGAGTAATTGAATACAAATCTGTACCACGAGAAATACTGTGAGAAGATCAATTTCCACTTCAATCAGGATATAACTTGTTAGAATTCCAAAAAAGCTAATTCCAAATCCGAATCTCTGATTGACCACGGAGGTATAAATTTATGATGTAAGCCATTCGACGTAATAAACCCGTTTGATAGTGATAGATCCTTGAACCAAATCTCGATAACCAAAAATCGGTGCAATTGATCATTTCCAAACTTCATCGTGCCTAGAAATTTCTCAACAAAATCAGTTAGAAGTTTAAGGTTTTCGGTCATGTGCTTTGAGCACCTAGAGTCGACGATGAATAGAATTATCTCTACGAGCTGCAATAGAATTATAAGAAATGTAGTATTAGATAGAGTGAACACCTAGCATGTGTTCCAAATATTAGCATTTCTAGTTTCATTTCTAGAGGCTTCTAGCACTTTGCGTTGACATTTCCTATTGTGGACTTAGGTTTCCATTTGTATTTGGGTGGTGTAAACTTAGGGTACCACCAACTGCATGTCTTACTAACTTGCTCATATATCTTCCTAATTATGTTTCTAGGTTTCTTGACAGTGGAGTTTGTTGCAACTGTTTTCTTAGAGGATGTTGCAACAGATTGGTTCACAGTTTGCGTGTGTTCTCTAGTACTAATAGGCACAACAATTAGTTGTCTAGTCCTAGAGTTCACGCCATTAATATAATGAAGAACACACATATCATGATTGTCATTCAGCACACATTTTCCATAAGTGACACAAACAAAGTTAACATTCAAGGTCTTAGCATTCAAACTGTCATTACACGCAGCTACAAACGTTTTATTATTTGAAAACTTAAAATTCCTACGGTGGTCTTTTATTTGCTTCTTTCCTTGACTATTGTTGGGCAAAGTCTTTATCTCCATTCGATTTTGCCTTACGTTGTAGTCTATCTCTAACACTAGTTAGTGGAATTATCCTGTTAGAAAAGGACACTTGTTTGTTAGTTTTCCTAATATCTTGAGGCAACTGTGGTGTTCTAGTTTGATTGGGCTCTGTGTGAACTTTATACATTCCTGGAGCAATCACATTTGTGTTCTTTAAGATTGACTTTATATTCTGAGGCAAAATCTGTGCAGTGACTGGTTTTGAAAAATCATTTGACACATTATTTTTGGTAACTGACTTTGACTTTGAAAAATCTTTCTTTTCAAGAGAATCTGAAAAAATAGCCGGTTTTCCCAAAACTTTGACTTTTAAAAGCATTCGGTTGTCGAATAAATGATTTTGCAAACTTAGTTTCCACAGATTTTCCTTTTATTTTTTCAATGAGTTTCTTCAACTCACTTATTGCAATTCCATTTGTTTGTATTGTGCTTTCAGTCTGATTTAAAGTATTGTTCACGTTCTTTCAGAAATAACTTTGACTGATTGTCTTTGAAAGATTTGTCATTTTTTATCTTTTCTATACATTGTTGTAAATCAAGTTCAAGATAATGCGCAGAACAGATAGTTTACTGAAGTGACTTCATAACTTGTGATCATTGTAACCGTCTACCTTTTTGATAAGAGTTCTTTTCAAGACAAGTTGGATCATTTTTCAAAGTTTCACATGGAATCATCCCAGAATTTGCAATATTTGCTTTTCGTATGTACCTGTATTCAAAGTGTTAAACTCGACTTGATGTATGGATAATTCGTGAATTATTTATGGTGGTGCAGACATATGGATTTAGGCACTGTGGATGTCGTAATTTTACGGTGTTCTTGTAGTCATAATGATTCTGAAAGTTATGTGTGAGTTTCCGGGGGAGTGTGTGTAGTGTCCTACTTGCTTGGTTAAAGAAAGAGAGAATTATATAGTTTCTGCAACATCAAGAAGACAACCTTCTTTCCTCGTTAGAAGACACAAGTGAAATTTTTTATTATTTGGTTTACGCATTGATTTGCTTTTAATTTCTCGAAAAGGAATCAAGAGAAAAATGGGCTAAAAAATTTCTTTGTGATTGTAGTTTAAGTTTGAATGATAGGATTCTTTGTATGTACCAATATTATGTTCATTTTTAGCGTTGGTTTGTTTGCCATAGCGGATAGGAAGTTCAACTCCATCATTATATCATGGCTCTTATCACTACGTTTTTTGTTGCTTGTTTTGTGCTGTGGAGCCTGAGCTTGGGGTGCAAGCTTGGATTGGACGTCATGCCTTTCTTTTCAACTAACTATAGTTGTAGATTGTTTACCATATAGATTCGTCTGTTTGAGATAAATTTTACAATTATTAGTATGATGTTTGATTCATCTTTGTTCGTTGTTAGAGATAAAATAGTGTTATAGAGTTCAGAAGAAGGTACGTATGCCCAAAGTTGTGGAACAATAGACAAATCACTATGAATGTGGTGAATTTCTACGAATGGGGTTTGTTATCTTTTGGGCGGTGGTTTGCTCGCGGTTGGGGGTGTTATATGGGGTCACTGTATTTGGAGTTAAAAGGAAGAATAGACGTTATCAGTAGGAAATATTTGGTTCGTCTGATTCTTTCGGGGTGTTAGCTAACATTTGAGTAGCTAGTTTTTAGGTTATTGGGTAATTATTTTCTAGTGTCCAGATGGGTTATGGAAATACCCATTTTTTGAGGTACCGAGTTAGTTTTGGTACTTTGTTATATAGGACTGTTCTTGTGACTTTGAGTGTGTGGTGGGGGGGATGGGGGGGGTTTGGTAGGGGCTTGGTTGTGTAAGTTGGATGGAGGGGGGTTGCAAACCCACGGGGGATATGGGATGGGCATGGGGTGGTGGGGTGGGTTGGTGGGTGTGGTTGTTGGTGGGTGTTGTGTGGTATTTGTCGGTTGAATGGGTGAGGGTATAGGGGCTGTGTATCATCACATTATAATATTGATGCGTTGGATCTTTATAGTAAGAGGTTTTGAATCCCTCAGAGTGTTGGATGGGGGAGTTGGTGATTTGTGGGGCGTTTGGGTGATGTTTTGGATGATGTCTTGGAGTTTTACGGGTTTTTGTTGTTGATGGTATGTATTAGGTGGTTGTGCTATGGTGAGTTGTGATTTTACTTTAATGACAAAAATCGATGGTGAGCGCGAGGGGAAGGCGGGAAAAGGAGGCGCATTAAACCAAGGTCAAAATAATATATGGCTGCGGGCTAATCAAGGTCTAGAGCGTTAGGATGTGCATACATTAGATGCCTGTTTGCGGTGGTTTTGTTTACTTTTAAGGACATTTTGGATACCTAGTGTGTGTGACTTTTTCGGTCTGGATGTGCGCTGGCTATACCAACAATTATCTTGATTTGGGAACTTTGGCTGGCCCCATTTGGTGGTCATATGGTTTTTGTATTGCAGTGTGGCCACGGTGGGTATGGCAGGATGGGGGCAATTATCAAGGGGTGTGGATCTCCCCCTGTTTGGACTAATTTTTAAGCACTGCGTTGAATTGGGATGCTTAGTAGTCTAGGAGGGTGAGGTCTTATTGGTTATAAACAATACATTTTCATTAGAAATCATTGACCTCAAAAGGGTATAGTATTATTGCCCAATATGCACTCAAGAGTGACATGCTCAGGCTTCCGCCAGCCATCAGCCCCCATGCTTGAATGTTTGAGAGTGTCATGGATTGGTCTTTGAACGTATTCTTTGGTGTGTGAACATTTGGCTGGGTACATTCGGTTTTTGATGTGGGTATGTCTAGGGATTGGTGTTATATGGGGGTTGACATGAGGAGTGGGCCTGGGAATACGAAGGCACGGTGTATGGGCCGGATGTGTTACGGTGTGTTGTGTCGTTTTCTGTAGAAGTTTATTGGCTTAAACATAATAAAGGTCTGAATTCTGTGTGTTTTGTTCATGAGGTTGCTGGTGTTTATGGTGGATGGAATTTGGTGTTTTTGTGGATTGGGGTAGTTGGGGTCGTATACTATGTTGGTTGGTGGAAGTATGGTTTGATTGTGATTGTTCTTGGGTCTCTATTGATTGTTGATTTGTCCCGTTTTGTGGGTATAAGTGCTAGCGTAGGCACGTATAGTGTAGCATATCGTAATACCGGGTGTGTACCTGCGGGAATTGTCTTTAGTACTTGGTTTGAATTTGGTCATTAGGTCGTTGTTTAAGGATAGTATATAGTATAGATACTGACGGGTCGATTGCTCATAGGACGTCTCCAAGACGATGTAGTGGTGTGAGTTTTTAGGTCCACTTATAGGTTATCACGATATGCTTTGTGGATCGAGCGGTATGTAGTTTATTTATTTAGAGATGTGGAATGAATTCTGATAATGCGCTATTATCAGCTGCCGGTATGTGTGAGGGCTGTAATGGCGCAAGGATTATGATGATGGATGTTTGTATTTTTTGTGTTGATTTGGGGACCGTTGCCGGCGTTTCATACTTCTAACGGTGTCAGTACTATAATGCTAGTTGGTGTTGATCTATGCATTCATTTTATGGGGGGTTCTTCTGCCGAAGATTATAAATTAGCTTTATGGAAGAGTAGTTACGTTTATATCAAAACTGGGGGGAGTGAGTGAGGCCCTTTATCTGTAAGGGAGATGGGTGGGGGATGAGGGTGGACGGGATGGGTATCGGTCTGTCATCAGGTGTTTTGTTACTTTGTGGGGTTGAGCGAGAGTGGGATGAGGGGCGTGCTGGTGAGATTTGTTGGGAGTAATTTGGTATGCGACGGGGTTTCTTGGGTATTTATGCAATGTTTAAAGTCTTTGGAAAAGTGATTCACAGTCTCTATCAATGATTAAATGTTCACATCGACTCAAGTATGTTAAACAGCTGTTCTATAACAAGCACTATGTTTCCTCCTCGGGGGTATGATAGTTAATAGAAACATGAAGAGTAAATATTGTAAAAGGCCTTGATAGGTTATGTTCGGCCTGTCTACTGATAGGATTCAGATTGTATATAAATTTTCCAAAATGGAAACGAGGACGACCTGGTGATCTCAGAAGATTTATACTGGGGATGGGTGAGTGTGGATTAGGAGAATTTTCTATGCATAGTCTGATTAGGGTGGAAAATTGGGGGTGTAGTGGAGTTGTGTGGCGCTCGTCGTGTTAGGTGTGTTATTCATTATCGAAGTCTATTCAGTAATGGTTTGATTGACTAGTGATTTGGAAGTATTGTGTTTTTAAATCTCCGTTGCGGAGCCTTATTTATAAATTGCTGAAATAAGATAGTTTCATTAAGTTTACTATCGTATAATCATTGCGACGTTAGGTATTCTTGGGACGTAGAAGCTACCAAAGATTGAATACTCCCACTATATTATCGATAATGCTGCTTCCTTAGTATTATGTGTGTGAACTTTTATCATTATTGACGGTTTTTTTTGTTTTACTGCATGTAGTACCATAGCGTTAGTTTATCATAAAAACCTTTATAACTTGTTGGAAACCCGTTATGAACATAAATTGCTAGGTCTTAATCATGATGTTTTTATTATTGGATGTAATTCCGAATCCAGACTTTTTGACTGTTTGCATTATATTGTCCATAATAATCTTATTTCGATAATTAATAGTCTGTATTATGATTTTGTTTTCTATGAAAACTCTTTTAGTTTTCTTACAAGTCAAAGAACTTAATTAAACATACATAAAACATCAATCTAATAAAATATACATTTAGTTTAAACTCTCACTTGTAACAATTAAACGGCATGTCTAAAACCATTACATATGATCCTAATTATGTAATAATTAAATAAGAATGTATTTATTCACATAAGGCTTATTGTCCTTTAAACTCCCGGCCACATCCATCAATATATTCGATTAGCGGGTAAGCCCTTTATGAGTATATAAGAAATTCCACTCATAATAGCACGTTAAATACTTTGTTACACATTATTGTTAGGACCCCATTAACTCAATAATAAGGGTCTTCCCGAGAATTCTTGAATCCTGGTTTACCCAATAAGAAATATTGAAATATTATGCTCGTATCTTGATCAAATTTTAAACCAAATACCGTTAACAATTAACAAGATTTAAATATCTTATATCAATTCCTATGGTAAATTTGCATTATTTATCATGGATCTCTGTTACTCAATTAACAAATCATAAAGAACAGTTTAACAATTAAATCATGACAAGTTTTATATATTATATTGCATACAACCTGAGAAAATCTTGTCTAATTAATTTCTATTAACCGTCAAGATCAAATCTTTTTAACAAAACCGCTATCGGGGCTTTAAATTTAATCACGGAAAACCCTAAATATGTCAATTTTATTTCTTGTAATTCAAAGATTATAACACGATGGCTCGTGATACCTCTGTTTGGGGTTTTATATCTAATTAACAATTATTACACGAGTCAGCAGCCGGAATGGACGGGCTAACATGTAGAAAATAACAATAATTATCAAGAATATAAGGAAGTTAACCCTTTTAGCACGAAACGTTTACACCGTTTAATAGATCATACCGTGTAACACACTTCTTCTATATACGCAGTGGGTATATACCATGCGTAACCACAAGAATCTAAGTAAATGATTCCTTCTAAGCTTCACACACAATACTTTTTAGCAAACAATAGAAGTATGTTAAGATACTTGTAGTGTATTAGTAAACGATCTCCCCAAATCTTGACATTCAAGCAAACCGATAATCTTTGTTGCCCTTATAAGTCGAAACTTCCAACTAATAAAACCCTTGTGGGTTTTATTCAGCAAACGAACAAAGAAGGGACAAAGAAAACAAAAACCCTTTTGGGTTTTATGAGTCTGCCGAGCAAAGGAAAACAAAGAACGATATATATGGTTTTGGTTTTTTCAAGTCGTGTAGAATGAAGGCTCCCATAACATGTATATATAGTCCCTTGGACTTTCCTAATCCCATTAGGATTAGTTTTTCTTAGCCGACTAGGAAAAAGGAAATCAAAATCATACCTTTTAATTGTTACGAGTTAATATATTTAGTCCTTTTAACTCTTAATATCGACTAATAGAAAATACTTGTTTACATTTAACGATCGTTTGCTTAACACATATTTTTAAACATTGTTTACGTATAACGTAGTTAGCGTCCCCCTCTTGGCTCTATAAATTTTCCGGACATAACTTTTTATTAATGGACATATTCCGCACGATGTATGTTCTCACTTCTTTCAACTGCTACTTGTGAATCTTTTAGTACGCGTATAATCTATTCCTTCCCCCTAAGAATCCTTGTCCGCAAGGATGAAGTCTGGGTATCACTTACGAAATCTCCACTCATTTTCCCAGGTATCATCTTCAACTCGAGCACCTTTCCATTTAATCAAAACTTCAGACTTTGGGTGATATTTTCCCTTGTGAATAACTCGACGATCAATCACAGCTTCAAGTTGAGGAAGAATCACACCTTCATCAGTCACATAGGGGAGTGTAACTGAAATGGGATTAACAAGTGTCCCGATGTGCTTACTCAGCAGACTAACATGGAACACATCATGAATTTGAGAACCATTTGGCAGGGCTAACTTGTATGCCACTGGACCGACCTTTTCTAGCACCTCATATGGTCCGAAATAACGTGGAGCAAGCTTCATTGAGGCTCAAAATGCTACAGAACCTTGCCGTGATAGTTGAGCTTAGATAAAACTATCAGCCTACAGCTGAATGTGACTTCTCTTCGCTTTTGATCTTCTTGACACTTCATTTGATTTCGGGCAGTTGACAGATTATGATGCAACTCACGCATAATAGAATCTCGATGCCGTAAATACTCATGTACTGCTTGAACACGACAGGTACCTGGAACATAAGCTAGTAGATTTGGTGGGGGTGTTATTAACAGTCTCAAACGATGTCATTTTTGTAGGAGAAGGAACCGACGTGTTATAGAAAACTCAGACCCATGGAATCCACTCGTTTACACTTCGTGGTTGGTCACCCGCAAAACACCTCAAGTATTGCTCCAGTGTTCGATTTACCACCTTGATTTATCCGTCTGTCTGAGGATGGTAACTGGAACTCATACAAAGTTTTGTTCTTTGCAACTTGAACAATGCTTGCCAAAAGGAGCTGATAAAAACTTTATCATGATCATCACAAATCACAAGGTTGGGATCCGCCTTAACCATAGCTGTTATAAAGGATGGTTTAAATGCATAAAAATGTGCATACTTTTGTAGGCGATCGACAAACTACATAATGACCACTATAGTGCCGCTATCGTTAATCGGTAAACCCCTCAAGTGAAGTCATGAGACATCAGACCACATATGTAGCTGGGATCGACAATGGTTGAAGCAATCCAGCAGGGCTTTCATACAATAACTTTTAAATCATTGACACACATAACATCTTGTGCAAGAAACTTCTTTACGTTTGAACCTCAGTTGGTAGGCAACAAGAAGCTAGATTTAATGCGAGATAGGGTTTTATGGAACCCAAAATGTCCACTAGTAGGTGATGAATGACAATCTTCAATTATCTGGAGGATTATAGTTGAAGTTGGACTCAAGTAGACCTTATCATTTTTGAACCACACCCCATCTCGTTGTAGTAAATAAGCAGAAGACAGGGATAAATTTTCATAAAAGGAATCATGCTTCACCGTCCTTCTATAATATTGGCCACCAATCTGCATGAGGCATCAAGATAGCTAAAAACTAAAATTCGGCCATAAGTGAAAATGAATCCGCAGCTTGATTTTCTGATCCCTTTTTATACTCAATCTGATAATGAAGAGGGTTCAGATTCTAAGCATGAAACTAAAGAAAATGAATCTGATTTAGAGAAAGAAGAAGATGTTAAAGATGATGATGAAAAAGAGGAAGAGTTTATTCACACTCCCTCCCAGTCTGATGATGAAAATGATGATGCGATGGAAGGTGATAAAGACAAAGGAATGGATTTTGTTAAGGAGGCAGGTTTAAATGAACATGTTCATGTTGATGAAGAAGTACAGGAAGGTGTCGATGTTGAGATGACTAAAGCTCAACAAGGGAATGAAAATGTGGAGATCACACAAGAACAAGTCATTGAAGTTGCTAAAGTAACGACTACAGATGATCCAAAGGAGACAGAAGTTCTAGCTACTACCTCTTCCTAGTCATCTAACTTGGCATCCAAGTTCTTAAACTTCTTAGATATTCCTTATACTGATGCAGAAATCGTTTCTCTATTTGACGTTCCAGTTCAGCATGAGGTACCAAATACTTAAACTACCACACTCCTTCCTATACCTGTTTCTGTCATCACAACCATTCCTCAATCATTACAAACCTTCACCCCTCCACCTCTTATGTCAACTCCCACACTACCGCCAACAACTAAAGCTATAAATCCTCTAACTATACTTCCTGATTTTGCATCGGTCCTTAAATTCAATGAAAGAATAATAGCACTGTGTTAGGAATAATTATAATACTTAGTTTCTACTAGTAGGTATGTAGTTCCTACTGGTAGAGTAGTAGTTCCTACTGGCAGGTATGTAGTTCCTGCTGGTAAGGTTATTATCATAGTTAGTCCTGGTAGGCTAAGTCTAGTTCCTACTGGTAGAGTCAAATAGTTATTCTAGGATAAGGTTTTAGTTAGTTAGAAGATGAGGATATGCATGAGCTAAATTAGGAAGAGTCATGCATATTATTCTCACGTGTTTTTAGTAGATGCCGATTAGAGTTTTACGACTACAAAAAGAACCCATGGCTTAGGGAAATAGGGAGATCCAGAAAAACACAATTCTCCTTGTTCGTTAATAGAAATCCATAGAAGGATCTTTTAGTTTTTATCAGTCCTGTTCTTCTTATTAGTTGTGTCTATATTCCGCGTAGACATTAGCTTTTCTAAGCAAGAGTCTCTCTTGTGTTTAGCTTGTGATTACATAGGCTATTCACCATCCTTAACAGGCAGTAAAGATCTATCTAGAGTGGGATCCAACAAGTGGTATCAGAGCTTGTTGAGAGTCTCTCATAAGAAGAATATTCCTAGATCTAAGATCCTTATAAACCTCACAACCAAACACCTCTCTACACCTTTAAAATGGCAGGATCTGACAATGAAAGCGATGATGCTAGTGTTCATAGTGAAGCCACCATTGCTCAACAACAACAAAACATTCAACCTCAAATCATTACCACTGTCTCAAACAACAATGCAAAGTTTCCTTATTTGAAGAAGGATGAGTATGAGGTCTGGGCTATGAAGATGGAATACTGGATCACAAACAATGATATGAATATCTGGAAGGTGATTCAAAATGGCAACAGCTTGAAAAGGACTGGAAGAGATCGTGATGGAAGGGTCATTATTCTTCCCCCAACGACTGCAGATGAACACATTGCTGTTCAGAGGGAATCAAAGGCAAGAACTACCTTGCTTCAGTCTATTCCTGATGATCATGTGGCTGATTTCCATTATATGGATGATGCAAGGGATATATGGAATGCAGTCAAAGCTAGGTTTGGTGGAAATGCCGAATCCAAGAAGATGAGAAAGTCTATGCTGAAGCAAGAATTTTCAGAGTTCAGAATTAGTGAAGCAGAGGGATTGCACAAAGGGTATGACAGGATGCAGAAGATTCTAAGTCAGCTTAACCAACTCAAGGCCAAGCCAGAGGATGAAGATATTAATCTCAAGTTTCTAAGAGCTTTGCCTTCATCATGGTCTCAGGTAGCTTTAACCTTGAAAACCAAAGGTGGACTTGAACTTCTTTCTTTTGATGATTTGTACTACAAGTTAAAGACTCTTGAGGTAGATATCAAAGGATACTCTACTTTTTCCTCAAGCCAATCTGCAGGTCCAAGCCATTCTGCATTTGTTAGTACCACCAGTGCTAGCAAAAAGATGTCATATGCAGATAGTCCAAGCTATTCTTCATCTACCTACACTGCTCCATCAAACTCTAAGACTGGGTCTCACAGATCTGGTAATGTAATTGAAGATGTTCTTCAATCTTTTGTTGCTGATACTGAGCCAGAACAACAACTGGCTTATGAAGATTTTGAACAGATAGAAAAAATGGATCTGGAGGAGATGGACTTGAAATGGCAAATGGCTATGCTTTCTGTTAGAGTACACAAGTTTGAGCAGAAAGCTGGAAGGAAGATTGATTTTGATAAGAAGGAATCTGCTAGGTTCAACAAGAAGAAGGTCAGATGTTACAAGTGTCTTCAAAGAGGCCACTTTGCCAGAGAATGCAGGGCAAAGGGAGGAAATGACAAGCAGAGATATTCCTCATTCAAGATTCAGGAGATTGGAAAGAAGGAAGAAGATTCCAAAGCCTTGATCACTGTTGATACATTGGTTGATTGGACAGAGCATGATGGTCAGAGTGATGGAGTTATTGCTCCTAAAGAGTTTGGTATGATTGCTGGTTGTGATACTGAGGATGCAATTGAAGAAGGTGCTGCCAAGATATACAACTTGATCACTGGAGCTGATACAAAGGAAGCCAGTACTGCAGGTGATGCTGGAGAATTTGCTCTCATGGGTGTCACTTCTGAGGTACATAACTGCCCTTTTGGTTGTGACAATAAGTATAATGAACTTCAAAAGCAGCATAATGAACTTAATGAACAAAATAGTGAATATTTTATACAAGTTCAAGCTTATAAGAACTCACTTAAAACTTTGGAAAAACAAAAGAGAGTTCTTCAGAAAAATCAGTTGACACTTGAAGACAAGATTAGGGTGTTGTCTATTGAACTAGAAAATACAACTAATCTGCTAAAACATTCTTTAAGAATAAATGCTATTGATGAGACTGCTAAGAAAGAATTACAGACAAAACTTGATAATCACTTAGTACAAACTGAAAAGTGGAGAACCTCTTCCAAAAACTTGTTCAGATTAATTGATAGTTCCATGTCTGTTAGAACAAAAGTGGGTTTGGGATTTAATAACTATATAGGGGAAAATGAGTTAGGATGGGATGACTCTGCATTTAGTGTATTTACCACTAACTCTGAAGAAGTGGAAGGTATACCTCTATTCAATAGATTTGCCAAAGTTGATAGTATGAGAGCTGTGCCTCCACCTCTTTCTAGAGACTACACTCCTCTATCAGATCACATTGACTTGGATGAATCACAAATGTCTTATGGTACAAAGTCCTCAACCTCTGGTGACTCTAATTCTGTGTCTAATGACTCTGTCTCTTGTGATAACAGTGACAAGTCTTCAGAGGTCAACACAAATGACTTTGCCTCCAGTGATTCTAGTGTCAAATCTTCAGAGCCCAAGTCAAATGATTCTACCTCCTGTGCTTCTACTTCCAGTATATCCACATCTGAGAGTGAGGCTGAGATTGAGTCCTTTGCTGGAACACCTATCCAAGAACCCATTATTGTTCAGGATTTACCTAGTTTTTCTTGTAATAATACATTTAAGAAACATAAATCTAAAATCAAACATTAACTGGATTAGGTCGAGGCTGGACGCCGTTGTGTACAATTGTTTGATCATATTTCTCAGCTACTTTCCACTTGTTTAAAGGTGAGTTCTCGTAGCCACACTTTTTAAACTCTTTTCCGTTGGGAGAAAATGATACTCAAAACCTTTTTCAACTACTTTCAATACTGTGCAAAAAAACCTTTTAATTCTTTTTGGACAATGCTATGTGCCTATGTTTGCATGTATGAATGTTATGTGAACACTATATGAATGCTATACGAACACTATGTGAATGCTATGCGAATACTATGAGATCTATTTATGTCACACCCCGCCAAGGCGGAAACACGAGGCGTAACATCATGGATATCATCACAACACAATGGTGTCAACAATAGAGAATCACTACATGCATAACTAAATATAAAAGACACGATGTGTCATGACAATACCAAAAACAAAAGAACGACATCTTGTATTAATGAAAAAGGGGTCTCATCAATACAAAGACAATGTATCACAACCTTATAAAACCTAATAACATTCAAGAATTCATGCAAACAAATACGAAACAAAATCAAATGAGAACTTCCCATGCCAGCCTAATGGTCTCTCTAGCCACTTTTATTAACTTCAACACCTTCCTAACGCTCACCTGAAAATGATGCTTAAAAATGTCAACATAACGGTTGATGAGAGTCATAGGTTTTACGACACCAATACAAGATTTAAATCAATTACTGTGATTATAAAAAAACAGAAACATGCAGTATAAATTAAGCTGACTATTATACATGCTAACATGCAATCGTCCCAAACAAGCAATCACAATTGGGACGGAACGTGTCCCCTGATCCAAATCACAAAAATAGTCATGGAGAGGAATGTTATCCCCAAACCCAAACTCTTGGTACCGTATCCGCACAGGTTCATACCCACACAAAGTAGGCAAAACCTCTTGCCCACAAAGTAGGCGAAGAACAATGCAACATCATACAACATGCAGCACATAACATATAATAGCTACATAAAAGTCCATGTGTAACTTGAACCATATAATCACATAATCAAAACATTTCGAAACATATTTTGCATCATTTCCATCCCAAGAAAACATAATAAAATGGGACTATGAAACTCACCTGATGCTCAGCTCACTTGACAAGATCTTGCACGCAATCTAAACATACAAAAACATATGTTACACTCGGTTAGGCTAAATGCCCAAGCTAATGCAACAATCACATGATGGACTTCTAAACCTTACACTAAGTTTATAATCCTTTAAGTACATCTCCCAAATCATTTTCATATCCTATATGACTTTATTTATTAACTTTCACTTTTACAATTTCTGGCTAAATTTTATAGTCACTTTATGACCACAAATAAAATACCAAAACACCTAATTGATGGTTCTCCTTACATTTCCTAGCTCCCCAATGAGTTGTGAGCTACTGTGATTTTTTAGAAAAAATAATAGTAAGTGAAACTATTTTATAAAAATTCATCATTACAAAGTGCTCAGATTCGGATCTGAACGCACACCAAAAAGTTTGACGTCCTTAAAAATACTTAGAAAATGTTTTTGCATTAGCCCTTCGAACTGGAGTTAATAGACACCTAAAATATGACTCACGATTTTTGGATAACCCAAATTTGCCTTTTAAGTAGGGGTTTTACTCCCCGAAATCAGACCCAAATCAGACCCGAATTTACTGTTTTAACAACGTTTCTTGCGAAAATTATTTGACTAACTTTCCGACCTCAAAACCTTTCGGGGCCAGACTTTTTGGAAACTAGACTCTCTAAATTTAATTTTAGGCTCAAGAAAATTGATGATTGCTATTTTTATGACCAAGTTATGATTTGTACAAGATGACCTTTCAAAACTGCCAGCTTTTAAATTCCGAATTTACAAACCCTAAAACCCTAATTACACATGCTTAACACCACTAATCATCCCAAAAACGATTTTTAAAGAACAAAACCCTAATTTTACAGATCTTATATAAACCCTAATGATCCACCATAATAATTGTTACATGTTTTAAAGAAAACTAAACAACTAGGGTTTAAAAGCATACCTTAATTCTTGTTTCTTAAAACCCTAAATCATCAAATTGATCTTGATAAAAAAAACTTTTTTTCCTTCTAGGGTTCGACCGATCAAAACAAAATGGAGAGAAAAGTGTTTTAAGGTTTTTTAAAAATTTTGTATTTATAAGCCTTAGAATCATTGTTGTAGTCAAATTAGTTTCCTTTTTTTCTTTTTTTTTTCTTTTTTCTTATAACCGGCCAAATAACACCCCTTTAAAATATATTTTTTTAATTTTTTTTTTATAAATTTCAAAATTTATTCATATATATATGTTATTTATATTTTTTTTAATTATTATTAATTACATATTCAACCCTTAATTTTGACATTTTTATAAAAACCCCTTTATTCTTCCTTTTAAACCTTTTAAATTAAAGCAAAATTAAATGACTATAAATAAATTTTATTTCTAAACATATATTTTATTTTTCTAACTTATTACTACTAAAATTCATCTAACTAAATTTACTAATCTCAATCTTCTACTCTCACGAACTCTAATTATTTAAATACGTAAATACATAATACGTACACATAATTACATACACACATAAAATTATACCATCATTTTTTTTATTGTCACAAAATGTGAACAAAATGAAAAATGCCCATAACAACCGTAACTTCAATCACAAGGAGACGATCACGCTCCATTGATTGGTAACCAAACTCTTATAGAATCACATAAACACATAATTATCAGATCACACAATGAAACTCAAGTCAATGCTAACAGTTGACTAACCTGCTCAAAGCACAGTTGTCACAGTATCCCCTCCTTATGGAAATCTCGTCCCGAGATTTAACTAATAGGTTCAACATCATCATCAACAAACAATCGGGAAATACTTAGCATTCATATGATCCTCACGTTCCCACGTGAACTTAGGGCCACGCTTTGAATCTCGTCTAACTTTCACAATCGGAAACGCACTGCTCACAACTTCGCTTGCCCATACAAGGGTACTAATAGCAACATAACAACTCTAAGCAAAAAATAAACATCCAACTACATGAACATTGCTTGTCATCGAGGAAACTCGTCAAAACCTTAAGTTGTGTAACAACGTCATTCATAACCTAACCCCGCAACTCATCAAATAAGAACTGTCTTGGAACTAAGTTATGAGTTGTTACAAAGCTCAATGTTTTTGAAGAATCAGCTCGACTTCGAGTTTATTCAAAATATAACATTAACCAAACCACCTCAGAACATTCAAGGGTGCACTAAAGTCTGCCAATGACCCTATGTGTCCGACTTTACTTAGTACTTCCAACGATAGCTTGCTCAATGAGCAAACGGGATACTTAGTTTTTATGAAATCCTCATGACCTCTGTTGGATCCCACTCTAGATAGATCTTTACAGCCTGTTAAGGGTGGTGATTAACCTATGTAATCACAAGCTAATCACAAGAGAGACTCTTGCTTTGAAAAGCTAATGTCTATGCGGAATATAGACACAACTTAATAAGAAGAACAAGACTAATAAAAACTAAAGATCTCTTTATGGATTTTCTATTAATTAACAAGGAGAAAAGTGTTTTTCTAGATGTGTACATTTCCCTAAGCCGTAGGTTCTCTTTATAGTGGAGAAACCCTAATCAGCATTTACTCAAAACGCGTGAGATTAATATGCATGAATATCTTTCCCTTTAATTTAGCTCAGCATATCCTCACTCTAACAAACTTACATCTTATCCTGGAATAACTATTTAATACTCTACAAGACTACGTACTCTACCATAGAACTAAACCTTAGCCTACCAGTACTAACTATTATAAAAAACTTACCATGCAGAACAATATACCTGCGAGTAGGAACTACTAATCTACCAGTAGGAACTACATACCTACTAGTAGAAACTAAGTATTACAAATATTCCTAGCAATCCTCCCCTAAACTAGAATTTGACTATGTTAATTTCTAGTTTCTAGATAGAACTAACTATAACATTATCCTTACCAGTAGGAACTACATACCTACCAGCAGGAACTTTTACTCTACCAGTAGGAACTACATACCTACTAGTAGTAACTATCTATTACAAAATTCCTAACAATCCTCCCCTAAACTTGAATTTGACACAGTTAACTTCAAGTTTCTAGATAGATCTTTCGTTGAAAACACCAGAGGATGGAACAGCAATCATCTTGAAACCGACTCCAAAAGCAACCTTCATAAACTTTGAATCAGCAACAAGAAAATCAGCATCTAATCGTGGACTGCAACAAGACCACCACAGCTACATGAATGGGTTTGATGAGCCTTTACCAAGTAGCCATTCACTCTTGGGCTAGTCAGTCCATTGGCACCCAGAAAGGGTCAAATCCATGGAGGACTGAGACCATTTTCAACTCTTTAGTACATGAAACATTGGCGAGTTGAGATCCCTAATGATTTTTGGCAAACCATCACAGCCATCAACGGATTTGATTTAGTCTTTACCAAGAGCCGTACCCTCTTGGACTAGCCACTTTTCATTCCAAGAATATGGCAAGTGAAAACCATCCAGTTTTGGGTAACCTGGCAACCATCAACGGATTTTATAAGCCTTTACCACATAGCCGTTTGCTTGTGGGCTAGACAATCCTTGGGACCCAGAAAGGGTTACTCCCATAGTGGATTGCAAACCATCTCAACTTCTTAGTACTTGAAACATCAGTCAGTTGAGGGACTCTATGATTTTAAACAAATCATTAAAGCTATATCAATTCATTCTGGTCATAGACCTGGGAATTGAAACCATACCTCCATTGATTCTAGCCTGATGGCCTGGTAATTGAGAACTAAAATTTAATTAATTCTAGCCATAAAGGCCTGGCAATTGAGAGCCAAAGAGTGTTGCACCAAAATTTTTTTTCCTTTAAATTAGATCACTGAAATACAAAGATGAGCCGGAAAACCAAGTTGCTCATCTTGCAGTTTAAAAACCAAGTGATCCAGTCCCAAAAGAGTATACAAAAAAAAACAAAATTATCCAAGAAGCAAAAAAAAACATTTACAACAAGCTGTACAAAATATAGAAGAAAATAGCAAAAAGAAATAGAAGATATATAACAAACTTAACAGTACCAGTCATGAACCTTAGGACGCCTAGAATCAGAAATTTGTTTCTTGAGAAAGGCAATCAACTGAACCACAGTAGTAAGTTCATTACCCATTGTTCCGTGACAAATTTCCAGCCGATGATCAAGCATCCTTTCAATAAGGTTGACCGAGAGAGGATACTTCTTGTCGACACACATATGTACAACAAGTCCACTAACTGTCTCCAACACATGAACACCAAAATAGGAATATAGCTTCTAGCTTTGAATCTTCCAAGTTTGTTGGTTCTTCCAAACATCACTACCATCATTCACTTCAGGTGAATCCATCAAAACTTTAAGATGTCCCCAAAGAACAAGACCAATTCCTGCAGCTTTCTTTTCCTGATAAAATGTCATCAGACGGCCATAAATGGTCATCAAATCTGCTCTAGTAACCAAGTGAAGGATTTCCCTAAGACTTGTGAAGTGTTGGTCCACCTGTGACATGAAGGTGGATGTGATCTGAGGAAACGCTCATATTAAATCTTCATTGTCTGGCTTAGCTTGCATCTGATTGAGTTGACTCAATATGTCTTTGAAAATCTTATCGTACGCCCATATGCATGACCTATGATCAGATACCCTAAATTCTGAAAACTCCTGCTTTAGCATTGACTTCGCTTATTTTCATTTGACTCATCATTACCTCCATAGAATTTGCTTTGACAGCCAACAGATTCCCCTCTTGCATCATAGATGGTGAAAAATCTCTCAGCTATTTTGATCTCAGCGAAGATACTGAATGCAATATAGTTCTTGCTTGTTGTCTCTCTTTTGAACTGCTTTTGTTCTTCAACAGCAACAGGGATAGTGAATCATATAATATTTCCTTTTGGATCTTTCCTGTCTTTTTCCTGCTGTTTCCATTTAGAACATATTCCTAAGTTGTGATCATGTTCATGATCCAGATACTCCTTCTTATGGCCCACGTCTCATAGTCTTCCTTCTTTTAATTATAGGAAATTTGGCATTATTGTTTGAGCAGTGGTTGTGTGGATATTGTTGGAGGTTGTCTGAGAACTGGGGTGGTGTTGGTGAGGTTTGAGCAGTGATTTGGAACTCATAAAAACGGGTTCAGAGGTTGACACAGAGATCACTCAGGTCAGTTGTGATGGGAGAGAATGCGTACGGTACTTGATGGTGAGGGAGTAGGGTATGTTGTGGATGGATGTTGGTGAAAGTCTATTGTGAAAGTTTTTAGTGAGTTAGAATTAGTATAAGTTTCTTTAACAAGAACGGCTCTCTCCAGGCTCTGATACTACTTGTAGGTCCAGCCCTAGATAATCTTCAGAGTGTTAAGGGTTGTTGGCAAACTTATGTAATTCACTAAAGCCAACTCTAGAGAGTCGCTATTCAAATGAAAACTATTATTTACGCGAATATAAACTACACCGAGTTTAAAGAATTATAAAAACTATGATCCTTATGGATCTGTTATATAATACTAGTTAATAAAATCCGAAACAAGAAACAATATTGCACCGAGATTAAACCAAAGTGTTTTTAAGAAGTCAATTTATGTCTAAGATGGGGTCAAACAAAAATAAACATCTACTAAGTATCGCCCCTTAATTCCTTACTCAATTGAATGTGGTCATACTTTTCATTTTTCTAATCCTAAACGTAAAAGTCAATTTTTTGATTTTAGTCATTTTCAAGAGAGCATAAATCCTAAACCATAAAAGATATAGACATGAGGCTTTCACCCCTAGAAATGCCTTGAAGTCTACTTTCCAGAACATCAAGCCTCATATTCCAATTGTTTACCAATTTTTAAAAAAGGACAATTTACTATCGCTAAAACAGAAAACTTCCTTTTGCAGAATTCAGCCATGATCACCGGACCATATCTCTCATTCTATAAAAGATATAAAGGTGAGGTTTTCACCCCTGGAAAACCACATGAATCTAGTTTTCAAAACACTAAGCCAATCATACAACTCCTTACCAATCAACGGGAATTCAACTTTTACTAACCGAAGGTCAAACCAGATTATTAACTGAATTTCTTAGTTTTGCCGTTTTAGTCATATATCCTAAACTAAAATAGAAATGAGTGTGAGGCAAAATGTTGGAGCTTCTAAAAGATGTCTAGCATTGACCCAAGCTTTAAAACCTAAACATTTAGTTCAAAAACCCTGATATTAAAATGCTTTCTAATCATAGGTCCAGAATTGACCCATGTTCGCATTTTGACCATAACTCCCTCATACGGAGGAATTGGTTGAGCATCCAACTATCTCATGATGACAAGACCTATATCTATTCACCCATAAAATTATCTCATAGGCTCCAGGCTAAAATTTTGGAGAAGAAGCTCTGTTTACCTGTTGTCCCAAAACAGCTCGTAAAATCCTATTCTAAATCAACCAATAACACATCTAAATCTTCAATTGAGCCCTCACAAGGCCAAGATAATTCAATGCAATCTATCCCATAACCATATACCTCACATACACTAACTTACCAAGATCAATTGAAAAAATTTACTTGCATGATCATAAAAGTAAAAATCAATAACATGCACTCACTAGAAAATTAAAACAACAAGTTAGGGTTTTAAGAAAGTACTTTTAACTTACAATGGGATGGTTTTAAAAGATCAAACACAACCCTAGAGGGGTTATGTTTGCTGCCGAAATCCAAACACCAAACCCAAAAACCATAACTTGATTATCTGGCCTCAATCTTGATCACAATCACTCCTAATTCAACCCTTGATAATCCTAGAGCCCTTAATCAATTAAAAATCCTAAATCTAGATGATCTTCAAAACATTTATTTTCTTTAAATCACTTGCATGGTTGATTCAAGTAATAGGAGATTGATTAGGGTTTGATTTAGAATGATTAGGAGTGGAATGGAGATGTTTTTAGTGAGTTTTTGAGATGGAGATGGTGGTTTTGGGTTTCCTATTCTCAAACCAAAGAGAGGAGCAGAAAAAAATTATAACTTTCTTGTTTTTGTGAAACTGTGTGTCGTTTGGAGATATAAGGGGGAGTAGTGGGTTTGAAGTTGGGCCTCTTCCTTAGGTTGGTAGCTTAGTGGATCAAATAAAAAAAAGTGTATTTATAAGGGGTGTGTGCTTGGGCTGTCAACGCACAACAAGGGGGAAAGAAGGTGGGCTTTGGCCCATTTTGCCTAACTAGCAATACCTATAATTCTCCGGCCTAATAACCTTTCCTAGTCTGACACTTTTTCTTAAATCGTGATTTTCGTCTAGGTGCAATATAAAACATGAGGAAAACGTAAAATACAAAAATAAAAATAATTTGGCACACAAGACCCGAATACGGAGTCATTGGTTTCTAGATTAATAAAAAAGGATAATTTAAATTGTAAGATTCGCGAGGGTTTTAAAATTAACACAATTCTTAAATAAAAATCGATTAAGAAAGTGAAATAGACTGAATTAAAATGTTAAGATTTATATAAAAACTATAAATTAAAGTAGTGACCTTAATTACGGGGTCTATACAATTTACCAGGGCAATAATTTGAATTAACCTGAGTCGTAAAGACACACAAATACAACCCATACAACTATAATATAGTTCAAAAGAAGTGAAAACATAAAACATAGAAATGACTAAATGAAACTCAAATGGTTGATGAATAACCTGAAATATTCAAGAATCTTTGAATGGTCCCATTATTTTGGTTAGGAGATTTTCCATTATTGATCATTTAAGGAGCGTAACATCTACTAAATCAACAGAGGCCTACATGAGACAATAGAGACCGCGACTACTGCAGAAAAAGTAGCGATACACCAGAAATTTAAGTTCTCAATAGCTTAGTCTTGCGAGTATGAGCATCAATAAATTTATATATTATGATACCAAAATTTTTTAAACTATAGTAATTCAAAAAGGGCTTTTTCGAAAGTCATTTCAGGACCATATAATATATACCTGAGTCCGAAAGAGAACACACATAATTACATCATCTCTATAGAATAAAAGAAAATGTAAAACATAAGCAGAACGAATTAAATGAAACTCAAAATGGATGATGAATAGTCATGAAATTATCACAAGAATCTTTGAATGGCCATTAGTTTTGGTTAGTATTTTCCATTATTGATCATTTAAGGGCTTAACATACTGAATCAAGCCTACATGACCAAGAGACTGACTATGCAGAAAAGAGCTACATAAGAAATCTAAATCAATTTCTTACCTTGTATTAAAATCTAGAACATTATATTTTATGATATCATGACTATAGTAATAAAAATGGCTTTTCAAAGTCAATTTACAGGCAATATAATTATCCTGAGTCTAAGAGACACACAAATTACATTCAACTTTATTAGTAAAAGAAGAAAACGTAGAACATAGCAACGACTCAACAAAACTCAAATGGTTGATGAATAACATGAAAATATCCAAGAATCTTTGAATATCCATTAGTTTTGGTTAGAATTTTCCATTATTGATCATTTAAGGGCTTAACATACTGAATCAAGCCTACATGACCAAGAGATCGACTACGTAGAAAAAGAGCTACAAAAGAAATTTAAATCAATAGCTTAGTTTGTATTCAAATCAACAAAATTATATATTATGATAGCAGAACTATAGGAATAAAAATGGATTTTCAAAGTCAATATATAGGCAATATAATTATCCTGCGTCTAAGTGACACACAAATTACATTTAACTTTATTAGTAAAAGAAGAAAACGTAGAACATAGCAACGACTCATGTGACAATCCGTCAATTTCAGGTCATTATTTTATTCTCGAGTATTAATTATATTTTTCATTTTTATGTTGAGATATGAACTCACGACTAACCAGGAGAATTAGGGCTTACGTTTGTAATTTACCTGACGTTTACAAAGAACCGGCGAATTCTACATTAGGCATCGACGCTTATATTTTCAAAATGTCATAGAAATAATTTTATTACATTCGTTTTTATTTTTCATATTACGTGCATTTTCGTAATTACGTAAACATCAATACGCGCACATGTTTTAAAAATTATAATTCTGAACTTGTACCGTACGTAATTTAAAATTTTCAGAAAAGTAACCCCGTTCTAATAGTAGACACACTATTTTATATTCCTTGTGCTCTCTTCTTTACTTCGTGGTTCGCCTTAATAACTTTCGTATAAAAATTACGTTGTACTTGTTCTACCTCAAACTACCCACCTAATACTAAAAATTATAACCCTAAACCTCTAACAATTACAACTAATAAAATATCTCACACCAAACACATCTTGGCTGAGCGCGAGTCACCAACTGAATCTAAGTGTACCTATAATGACACGTGTCAAACCACTTTTTCATGTAAATACATGCCTCAGATTGTATAAAATACTATATCTCTACTCACATTACTATTCATACGAGTTATAAAAACATCACTACCGACACTACCACTCTTTTTGTCCTCCTTGTGGCTGCCGGATATTAACACCACCACCATCATTTTATAAAAAATTTCTACCCTTTTTTACTATTATATCATCATCCTAAAACCCCTTGTGAAGTTTGGTGCAATTCTTTGAAGAATTGAAGAAGTTATTAATGATTTATTGAAGGGTTTTAGTAGGTTCTTTGTACTGGAGAAGATATCATATTATATAATCCGGGAATAAGCAATTTATGGATACTTGGTTATTGGGTATCTTATTTGTGGTCAAAAAATCACAACCAACATGAAAGGGTGTTCTTGTATCTTGATTTCTTGTCAAAATAATTCTAGGGTAGAGGTTGATTGCTATACTTTGACTTTTCTTTATATTTTTAATATTTATATTAGATCATGCAGTCATGGAGTTGTTTGATTTTGTATGGAAATATGTATTATGGTATTTTTTCGGATAAGATGGTGTAGTAGCATTGCATGAAGAGGGTTGATTGTGATATTTAATGGATTTTAGAAATAGGTTTGGAAGTAGTTTTGTGTAGAGACAGTTATGAAACAGATAGTAAAACGTGTAATATATCAAATATTTTGGCTTGGGGTCGGTGATTAAATTACATGGTTAAGTAGAATATGAGGTCTTAGCAAATCATGTGAATTGTTAGAATGGTCAACCCAAATTAATATCCGTGATAAGTGATATAAAGGCCAAAATACGAAAATGAGGTCAGTTCCGAGTGTCTCGTGGCTATAAAAACGTACTAACCACCAGTTAATTTACTAAATGTTTGGATTTTAAAGCAATTGGGGTCAGACAAGTTATCAAGGACAGCACCAGCACTTCTGGCCCCAATGTCTATTGCTATCATAAATTACGATTTGTGGTCTTTTTCATAAAGTATAGAAAATTAGTGAAAATTATGGGTTGAGTCATCAGGGGTAAAATAGACTTTTCACCATGATTTTTAAACATTCAGTAAGTGGGGCCTACATTTTTGAAAACTAGACTCCAAAATATTTCCAGGGGTGAAAGCCTTATGTTTATACCATTTATAGATTAGGATATATGAGTCGATAAACACGAGTCAATTTCAGAATTTCAATTTTTACGTCTAGTCTAAAAATTGTAAACGCATAGATAATCTTAGTTAATATTGGAATTAAATGGCAAAACTTGGTAGATGTTTAAGTCTATGTAAGATCAGGTCACTTATCATTTTGGGAAGTAAAAATACCTTGGCTAGACCAAAGTGCAATATGCTTCATATCTTAGAAACATATCATATACTCGTCGAATTTTCTTATGTATTGTTCTTATGTATATAGTATACTAAGACGTGTCATATATTTTAGGTGGTGCGTAAGTATTTTTCTCCCGTTCAAGACATATTATACATCTGGTCCCTTTGATATCTCGGTGAGTTCATAGCCTTGCATTTTAATACTTTAATTGTTTTATAAACCCGCGAGGGGGATAACATGCTTGTTTTTTAAAATAGAACACAAGGAACCCGAATGTATGCTAGTAGTCTTGATTATTATAAGTTAGCTTAACTCGCTAGATAAAAGACCCGCGGAAATCATGAATTGTTAACTACCGGGTAATGGTAGACGCTTATACATGAGATAGTACTATTTGGAGGTTGCCACCTCCAATCCGTGACGACTGGCTATCGTTATGTGTCGGGAAAATGACACTACAGATGCGTTGTATAGAGATTAATATGCACTCATAGCGAGGGTGTATAGTGGGCATTCTTTTTAGATGGTAACGTTCAATGTCATGAGGCTTATAATAATCCCCCTATAACTTTGTCTGATCCACATCGTTATGTCTTGATGATTTTGAGAAATGATACCTGTGTTCGGAATTTATTATATATATATAAACTCTATGGATTCACTCAATATTATTGTTGACTTTTTAGAATGTTTTATCTCAGGTCCTTGAAAGTAATTCGGTGATGAAGATTTCGGAGAAGTTAATGAAATAACTATTTTGAAGGCCCATTTAAAGAAAATCATTCGAAGAAAATATTTGAAAATGATGTATTGATTATGAAAATATTTGGGACCTATGTTGTGAAACTTTTATTTCGAATGGTTATATTTAAAAACGTCTCTTTTCGAGTCATTTTCTATGCTTGAGTTATTGTATTAAGACATAGCACCCCAAATGACCCTTCCGCTGAGATATGTAAAAATGAGGGTGTTACAGATTGGTATCAAGAGCTTAAGTTATAGAGAACAATAGATTTTCAAAATAAAAAAATGATGAATGAAAGGATTTTTTTAAATCTTTTAACTATAACTGTGAAAGCGAAATCTTCGAATTACCGACGAGACAAGAATGAGAAGAATTTATTTATCGATATATATATGGAAAAATATATATATGTTATAATATGAAATTTTCATTTATCTGAATATAAATGTTAATTATGTAATTATTTAATACTAATACGAGATATTTATACGACGCAGATTATCATGGAAAATCTACCCCTTGACCATAATGAGTTCGCACTAGCTGTAGAGGCTGCACCAAATAATAATAATGGAGGGATATAGTGGGATGTACCACTAGGAGGAGAGATGGACGAGCCGATGGTAGACCCAGAGTTTGACGAGGCGGAGATGGATAATGATGATGGTTGGGAGGAGGATGATGAGTGGCTGATGGCCCCAGTGACGCCCCCGAGGGCTATTGTGACTATTTTGAGCACCTACGAGGTTGGAGGTCCGTCTACGGCTACGACCGTGGGACACCCGCTTGCTATCATGGCACCTGGAGTTGCTACGCAGCCTCAGGTAATCGATGACTTATGTACCTAGATGAATAACCTAGAGTATAGACATGGAGCATTAACGAGGAGGATGGAGGCGGTGAGTGATATTGAGGTGGCTAATAGTACTACCATTGGGGAGATCCACCCTAGAATGACTACTGTGGAGGAGCAGGTGTAGACCCTGCAGACGGCACTACATGGAGTCGAGTTGCAGAACCAGCAATTGCTGACTAGAGTGGCTAAGATGGAGAGTCGCGAGGGCACTATGATGTCATACATGTTATGGATGGAGGAGCGCCTTACTATTTTGGAGAAGAGACTTCCAGGCCCGTCTCTAGGGCCTCAGTAGTCATCTATTTTCCTTTCTTACCTTGCTGGTCTAGGATCTTTTGTAAATCACTAACTAAATTGCGATGTCAGTTAGTAGAACTAGTCTTTTGGAGTTGTATAGCATTAGATGGTGACATGTAATGTATGACAATGCAACTTGTAACTTGTTTATGATTAATGAAATGACTATCTTTTGGTTCTAATTCTATGTTTTGTTGTTGTTACCTTTTTTTCTTGTTTCTTCTAAATTGCTCCTTCTGCTTAATACAATCATTAAATGAATACTCATTATGATTTGATTTGTGTTGTAACAGAATCATGCCGCCAAAAGCAATGTCTGAGGCACGTATGCGCAAGGTTATTAAGGAACAAGTTGCCGCATCTATGGCTGAATTTATGGCAAATATAAACCGCGGAGCCGGTGGTGATGAAGCTGGTGGTGCTGGAGCCGGTGGTACTGGAACTGGTGGTGTTGGAGCCGATGGTGCTGAAGCCGGTGGTACTGAAACCGGTGGTGCTAGAGTTGGTGGTGCCGGACCGGCAGCGCCCGAAATTACTAGGTGTACTTACATAACATTCATGAAGTGTGACCCACACCCTTTTAAAGGCACCAAGGGTGCCGTGGGATTATGTTAGTGGTTTGAGATACTAGAATCTGTGTTTTGAATCAGTGATTGCAAGGAAAGGGATAAGGTAAAATTTGCAACTGCTACTATCCAAGGTCGTGCATTGACTTGGTGGAATGGAAGGATTGCTTCCATGGGTATTAATGCTGATAATGGTACTCCATGAACTGAGGTGAGAAAGTGGATGACCGAGGAATTTTGTCCTCGAAGTTTGTTGCAAAAGATGGAGCAAGAATTTTACAACTTGAAGTTAAAAGGGACTGATATTGATGGGTATACAAACCGATTCCATGAATTGGCCTTGTTGTGTCCTAGAATGGTGGAGCCTGAGCAGGTGAAAGTGGAGCAGTATATTCGTGGGTTGTCGAAGAATATACGTGGTGATGTGACATCATCGAAGCCTGCTGATATTGATGAGGCTGTCCGTATGGCTTATCAGCTCATGGGACAAATAATACAAGACAAGACTGATGAGGTTTCTGAGGGTGAAAAGAGGAAAGGTGAAGGAGATCGTGGTGGTCGTGGTGACAACCGACGCGATTACAATCGTCGGCAAAACCAAAGAAGGGCTAATGCTGGAGCTATGACCAATGCTGCACCGAATGACAACGAAGTTTGTCCAAAGTGCAAGAATAAGAAGCATGCTGGGGATTGTTGGAAATGTGGTAAGTGTGGTAAGTTGGGGCACAAGACTGCTGCTTGTTGGAGCCTCGACAGAAAAGATGTGATTTGTTTCAATTGCAATGAAAAGGGTCACCGAAAGAGAGATTGCCCTAAGTTGAAAAAGAATGGACAAGGTGGAAATAACCGTGGAGCTGCTTACAAGTTGGGAGCTGTGGATGCTCAGCAAGATCCGAAAGTCGTTACTGGTACATTCTTACTCAACAATCGATATGCTACTGCTTTATTTGATTCGGGTGCCGATAAAAGTTTTGTGTCTACAAATTTTAGTACCCTTATTGATATTGAACCAGTTGAGTTAGATACTTGCTATGAAGTCGAATTGGCCGATGGAAAAGTAGTAAGTACCAATAATGTGTTAATAGGGTGTACACTTAATCTTTTAAACCGTTCTTTTCCAATCGATTTAATGGTAATAGAACTAGGAAGTTTTGATATCATTATTGGGATGGATTGGTTATCACGATATGATGCCGCTATTTTGTGTGGAGAGAAAAAGGTTAGGATTCCCCTGGAGGGTAAGACGTTGGTTATCGAAGGCGATAGAAATAATTCCCGATTGAAGATCGTTTCTTGCATTAAGGCTCGAAAGTATATCGAGAAGGGTTGTGAGCTATTCTTAGCTCAAGTAACTGGGCAAGAATCGAAGGAGAAGCGATTGGAAGATGTTCCAGTTATCCGAGATTTTCCCGAGGTATTTCCCGAAGAATTACCTGGACTTCCGCCACCCAGGCAAGTTGAATTCCGTATTGATCTTATTCCCGGTGCTGCACCTGTGGCGCGTGCGCCATATCGTTTAGCACCATCCGAAATGAAGGAGTTGTCCAAGCAACTGCAAGAGTTGTCGGAGAAAGGTTTTATTCGACCGAGCTCGTCACCGTGGGGAGCTCCGGTATTGTTCGTGAAAAAGAAGGATGGATCGTTCCGCGAGAATGAAAAGAGCGTGAAAAGAAGAAAAAGTCAAAGCCAAAGTCAACCCCGACAAAGTCAAGTCAAAGCAAAGTCAATTTACAACTTCAGGGACTGAAGTTGCCAAGTCTTTAAACTTGGATTTCAAGGACTTAAAGTGCAAAAGTGGTATTTATAACTTCAAGGGCCAAACCTGCCAAACCCCAAAGTTATATACCACAAGGACTCAATTTGCAAGACCACATATATCTTTGAGGGGTTATTTCTGCCAATTCTCCAAAGATTAATACCACAAAGGACTCACGGTGTAATTACATATATAACAATGAGGGGTTATTTTTGCCAACCCCTCATAAACTATACACCACAAGGACTAAGGGTGCAACATCACTTATATCCTTGAGGGGCCAAACTTGCCTCTTCTCCAAACCTTTACCCTGTTACCCAAAAACCATTTTTCCCGCCCAACAAAACCCAAGAACAAGTCACGGTTTCTTCTTCCCCTCTTTACCCTGTAACATCAACTACACAATGGATAAAACTTCACCCTCACCTCCACTACCACCACCTTCCCATGTATCATTGCCAAGTTGGCAATCCCACGCCTTTCAAGATGCAATCCAACGCCTGGTATGAGATCAAGAAAGCACAAGGAATTATCAATGGCTAAGATTGACTTTGGAATTCACTCACAGAACAAAAACACCTTTGTTTGCTCTCACAAAGGAAGCACGGCTGGAAGAACCAAGTTTAAAGATCTTTAGCTATAAATAGGACCATTTGTAAGCCCTTAAGAGGCGTCTAATTTTCTTTGCAGCTTATTTTAGTTAACTTATTGCTTATTGTCTTTTAAATTCCAAGTCTTGTAACTTTTTCAGAATTAATGAAAAATTTGAGGTTTTTAGTTCTAAAATTCTATTTTTAAGTTTCAGATTTTATTGTTGTTGAATAGTTTAAAAAGCTTTCATAAGCTCTTGTCACTAACTATGGCTGTTTTTGCTTATATCCTTTAAGTTTTCTCATAACTTAAAAGGGTTTAAGCCTTCTTCTAAAAAACCATTTCAAAAACCAAAACAAAATAAGCCACTGGAAGATAAGCCAGAAACGGATGGGCTTATGGGCTTATTTACTAGCTTATTCATAAGCTAGAGCTTGTAGACTTAAGATTTCTAAAGCTTATTTGATCCTTGCTAAGCTAGGATCAAGGTTAGACTTAATTTCACCTTTTTCACTGCTTATTGCTTGTCATCTCATTATCTGCTTATTTATGTGCTTATTTTTGATCATGATTGCTTATTCTATCTTTAAATGACTTATGCTTGCACTGTTTTTGCTTATTGGTGTTCTTTATAGCTTAAAATAGCCTTTTTGCAAGATAAAGGGGTATTTGGGTTAAGATCCAAAGTGGGTCAAATTGGTGTCAAAACCCCTTGGGTCAACTTGGCTAGATTATATTACCTTTTTAAGTTATTAAAAGTTAGTTTCTATAAAGTTTTTAAAGTTAAAAATTGGTTTTAAGGTTTTAACATTCAAACCCTTTGAATCTGTGGTAGCAGACTTGATTCAAAGGGCTTGAGTGGTTAAGCTTGCTTAAGTAAGCTTTTGAGTCTGGTTTTGTGTTCATTTTTGTGTCAAAATAGATTAGTCAAAATGTCATTTTGGTTAGCTTAGCCTAGTTAAAAATCTGTCACTCTTAGAGTCATCATTTTCATAGTTTAAAATATAGCCTTTTTGATTTTCAATTTTCAGTCCCTTAAACATGTTTTTAGCCTGTGAAATTTTGAGCACAAACTCATTTAAGTAGCCAACAAGTTTGTCTTTAAGCTCCAATAAGCCTCATCCCCATTAGATCCCTTTAAGAAGCTTAATTTTAAGCCCTTAGGTGGGTCTCAAGGCTGTTTGGACTTGAGTTTGACCCTCTTGGCTTATTGGCTTATTTAGGGTTTTCTTTCTGTTTTATTTGCTTGATTTAGGTCATGTATGCTTATTAGGATAGTCTAAGTCCTTTGTTTGCTTATTTCAAACTGCATTGTGCTTATTTTGTCCTTTTTCTAGCTTAGTAGCACTAAGATTTCAACTAGCAGTACTAACTCTTAAAGTTAGTACTGCTGAGTTCATAAGCCCATTTCTGGCTTATTTGGTGGTCTTTAATTGTTCTCCTTTGATCTTAGTGGCTTATTGTGTGTAAATTTGTGACTGTGATTGCTTATCTCCCAATTTGTGTTGCTTAATTTGTCTAAAAATCAAAAAAATAAGATAAGTCAGTTCTGGCAGTATTAACTTAAAAGTCAACACTGCTGTTTTCAAACAGCTTTTTCATAGCTTATTTTTGTTTCAAAAAAATTATAGATAGCTTTTTCTTGTAGCTTTTTATGTCTTCTTTTCCTTTTTCTAGCTTATAGGTACATAAGGTTCCATTCTTAGGCTTATTCATAAGCCCAAAGGTGCCCCTTTGTCTGTTTTGTAACTATGTTTGTGACAATAGCTTATTAAGCTTTTATAAGCTTAATTTTCATTCATCTTTGCTTATTCCCACCTGCATTTGCTTATTAAGTCTAGTTAAGTATAAGTTTTGCTTATTTGCCCTTTTCCTTTGCATATTTTGTCTAAAAATCCAAAAAGAAAAGTCATTTGTGCCTTTAAGCTTATATAAGCAATCTGTCTGTTTGTTTTGGCTTATTCTGAGCTTATTTGTAGCTTTTATAAAAAGTGCTTTCATAAAAAATGTTTATTCTTGTCTTATCTTCAAGTTTGTAAAAAGAAATTTTCAAAATAAAAATAAAAGGGGAAAGTGGAAGTCAGGGGTGAGCTAGGGCTCGAACCTCCGACCTCAACACTCTCACCCTTTATACACACACACCCACCGCTGCGCCCTTGGGTCTTTTTCGTTAAAGACTCAAGTGGTTTAGTATTTAACCACTTTTCAGCCCATTAAGCTTTATAAGCTGTTTTGGCTTATAACAGCTTATTGGGATAAGCTGGTTTTCCCGTTTTATTTTTCTTAGATTCTACACAACTTAAGCTATTTTCTGTATTTTTTCTAGATTTTTATAAAATAGTTTAGTATTTTTTATAATTTATTTTCATTAAAAACTTAAAAAAATCATAAAAAATAAAAGAAAACATATTGAATGATTAAGTAAACCTTACTTGATTAAAACATGAATTGGAAGAAGTACAATAGCGTTTTTAGACCATAAAATCGTCTCCTACAGCTGCTAAATGAACTAGGGTTTGTACCTGATGACATCAAATAACGTCTATTTTATAGCATCAATTATCCCATGGTATTAACCCATATTTTATAGTTATTGCAAAGAATTGTTACTTAATCATTTATATTTGAGAATTTCAGTAATTATGAAGTAATTGGTGAAAGATAGCAAAAAGCACGCATTCTAGAGCTTAAATGAAGATATTTTGAAGATTACTGTTCTGAAGACTAATACGTCGTATCCATCAAGAAGATACGACGTATCCGTGCTTGCGTTCACCAAAGACCACAAAAGGAATGAAGTTTAATACACCGTATCCAAAGAGAATCAATATGTTGTATTTACGATATGGATATAATATAATATTCTGGAAGATATCAAATTCCGGTTACATATATATTTTATTTTGTGAATTCTTAACCAATCATTGGCTAAAGGTATTTGGTTGATTGTTTGCTTATATATTTTATATATATTATTAACGAATCAATTTTTGGCGCCGTTGCCGGGGAGGCTGTGAAACGATTATCGTAACGTTTGACAAATTGTGTTTGAATTTGTAAATATTTGTTCTATTTTTATAAAAATATAAAAAAATACAAAAATATTTTTCATTTTCTTTTATTAATATAATTATCATATAAAAAAAATTCCATAAAAAGAAATAATAAATAAATTCACCAAGTTGGTAAAAGAACACCAACATATAATACTTTCCATTGAAGTATTATCCATCAATAAGTTCTCGAACAAAAGATTCAAAAACTTGTCATTTGTGTCACTTACGAGGTACGGCTCACCTTGAAAAGTTAAACAAGCTATAAAGTGGGGATAAGGCGGGTTGTTCCAAGGAACTACGACCCTAAAGGAGAAAGGTTCTTAAAAGTACCGTGCTTTCCTTCTCCTTCCGCCTCAACTGTAGTTTATCTTTTTAAGTGCTACCTTGAAGTATGTCGAATATTTGGTTGTGAGTTTGGTCCTATCTCGTTGTTCCGTTTAAAATAAATTGTGGAATAGTTTATTATAAAACCAAAAAAGAAATTACTTTCATTTATAGTGCATGCGCACTCGTTCTCAAAAGCCGTACCAACAACAACAAAAATTCCCACCGATTGTTGTTTGAATCACTTGATCTTGAATGAAAGACCTCATCAAAGAATCAGAATCTACCCGTAGTACGATGGCCAATAATTGTACTATGGCGAATTTTGCATTTTTCAAGCACCACCGAGGGTCGAGGATGCATGTTGTCCTAAAATCACCGCAGACAACTTTTGAGGCTATAAACATAGTTTGCTCACTCTCGTACAAAACAAGCAATTTTTCAGACATGACAAAGAATATCCTCATGCTCATATCCGATACTTCAACAAGATCACTTCTACCACGAGATTCCCAAACGTTCCGAACACATCGATTAAACTTATGCTTTTTCCGTTTTCTCTCGAGGGGGGCGCCTGGATTTGGCTCAAAAAAGAACCCCCTCGATCAATTCTTACTTGGGATGATCTTGTTTCAAAATTTATCAATGAATTTTTCCCTCCCTCCAAAACGACTAATCTTCGTAATGAGATTACAAATTTCCAACAACGTTTTGATGAGTCTTTCAGTGAGGCCTGGGATCGATTCAGGGATCTCCTTCGAGCATGTCCTCATCATGGTTTTTCTGAATTACACCAACTTGATACGTTCTATAATGCTTTGAATACAAATGACCAAGATTCATTAAATTCAGCAGCAGGTGGAAATTTTTTGGACAAAAGGCCCCATGATTGCTTATGCATCATTGAAAGCAAGTCCAAAGTTCGTCACTCACAAAGTAAAGCTGTTGTTTCCAATCGTGAGTTACGGTGCACTTCTACCCCCACAAGTTCAATCCGACTGTTGCTGAACTCAAAGGGATATGGTGAAAGCATTACTTCTGATAAGAAAAACCAAAACTCTACCTTTGGCTCCCGCTCCCGTAAACTGCGGGTCGAAGCAAAGTTGTGTACAGTTGCGGTGGAGCTCATTCTATACCGTAATTGTCCCAGACACCGATGGCAAACAATTACGTGGATAATATTCAAGAATACATCTCTCAAGCCACCGCAGCAAACTTCAATCAAGGAAGTGCCAGTTACCGACCTCAGATGGTTGCAAACCAAATAACGACCTCCGGTTTTTTCCTCCTGCTGCAAAACATCATAAACATACCAAAATCGGCCGGGGATCAATTGCACCAAATCGGAGGGTAGGACAACTGTTTTATAACCAAATTCGGGATAGGGTAATAATTTCACATCAAGGAAAAGTTACCAACCTGCAAATTAATCAAACCCCGACTTGTAGCAAGCTGTTTTCGAGTGGATACCGGTCGAGAGGGGTTCCCAATAATATTGTCAATAGGATGAGAATCGGTCCATTTTCGAAGATGTTCATGCTGCTGAGTGGATTGGTTGGGTTCAGTTTTCGTGATTACCCCAGATGATGATGCTTCAGAATTCGAGTCTGGGGCAAACACATTGACAAATGGTTCGGGATCAGCCGCAGAAAAAGGATTTACTTCAAACGAATGCTCAGCTGCAACACCTTGATGTACTGAAGAGGATTGGTGATCCAAAGATGATGGTGAATGACTTCCCGATGGTGCCTCTTGATCAATGGGGATGGATACTGATGGACCGGTAGGGTTGACTGGAGCTTGAGCTGCAGGAGCAGGGGGTACCAGACGATCAACCGTGGAAGACTCAAAATATTCATCAAACATAGGCTGGAACAAAATCTCCAGTTCCTTATTGGTAGGAGGTACTGATTGTAAGTTTTATATACGCTATAAAATATACTAATAATATATTCCAAAAGAGCAATTAAAAACTTTCCTAAAGTCCCCCTTAAGAAAAGCTCACTCTAAAAGATATATATAATATATAATACGTATATTTAACCGGGAAGTATGATCACCGCGTCGTTTCCCAAACGACTTGTGAAATTGAAACCACGTTTTAGCTTGGATTAAGATTTGAATGAGAGAAAAGATATTTTTGATTATCTATAACTACTAAATAAAACAACAATTAAAATGAACAATTAAAAGCAATTAAACATTTAAACAATTAACGGGAAACAAATAAAACGCGACAATTAAGCAAATAAGTCAAAATTAAACTTTAAAATTGCAAACTAAATTTCTAAACCTAAAATAGGACAAAAGAAAATTTTAAGAAAAAGAAACATATTTTTTGATTATTTTTGAATTTATTATGATTTAAAAACTAATTTAATCTAATTAAATCCTAAAAAATAGAAAATTAAGTTCTAAAAATTAACAAAAATGATTTTTAAACTTAGAAAAGTCTAAAGTAACTTACAAACTCAGAAAACTATTTTTACTTATTTTTAAAATTAAAATCCTATTTTTAAAATTTAAAATTAAGGCTTAAAAATGAAAATTAAAGTCTAAAAGTGTTGAAAATGATTTTTCTGAATGTAAACATAAAAGTATTTAATCTAATACTAAAAACTATTTTTTTGTATTTTTCTGAAAATTATTTTTGTTTTTAATGTATTTTCGAAAATTAAAACCTAAGAAAAATGATTAAAAATAATCTATTAAATGGAAAAATACGAAAAATTCAGAAAAAATCTAAAACGTTATAAAGATCTAAGGAAAAATAAGAAGAAGCTCACAGCTTAACAAATAAGCCGGGTAAAAGCTTAAATAAGCTACGGCTTATAAATGGGGCTTAAGCCCAAATTGTGTTTATCAATTAAAAGAGAGGAGATATAACCGGATGAGCTAATGAAGCAAATTGGTTAACACGTTGGGTTTGTAAGAGTGAGGTCGTGGGTTCGAGGTTGGCAGACACCACTTTTTGCTAAAAAATTTTTGAAAACCAAATATTAAAACTGAAAGAGAACACTTTTTTAAGCACTTTTTATAAAAACAACTTAAGCTAAAACTCAAAATTAAGCTCAAAAAGAGCTTGTGAAGATCTGATTGCAGAAAGTGAGCTTTTGAGCTCACTTTTGCTTGATTTAACTAAAAGCTTTGCACAAGCTTAAATATAAGCTCAATTTGAAAACCAAAAAATGTTCCTAACAGCTTATGATATGCTTAAACTAGAAATGAAAAGCTATTTGATCATTTAATACTAAAAACTATCTAAAATTTAAACTGAAATCAGCAAACTCAGGTTTTAACTCAAAAAGCACAAAATTAAGCTAAGCTTAAGAGCTCAATAAGCCAAGACAGAAGCAGAGCTTTTGCTCACTTAACATACAACTTATAAGCTACTATTAACCTCCATAAAACCAAAACTTATAAGCTAAAATTCTAGATTACAAAAGCTACTAATTATACTACTGTTTTTGGTTTTTTGGATTTTTTTAAGGATAAGTCTTCCACGAATGTACTAAAATTTCTGAACCCATTCACCTGAACCATGGACTTAAGTAACCAGATATTTCAACATAAAAAAATAGAGACTACAGGGTAGGCTAAGGCGAAATGGTGTAACAAAACATATGATATTGGGTTAAAACGAGAGATTGGCCAAACAAGGTGATCTAAGGGTATATTACACTAAAAATGAGTGTAACAAAAGGGTTTATCATGAGGGTCGACAAGTCAATGTAACAAGTCAATAAACACAAACCATAACACATGTGGACTATTTGGGTTAAATCCTAAACGTTGCCTTCTTGAACCATCTATTCTTGCTAATCAATTAGTTCTAAAAATAATGTACAAACTAAGTTCTAATGTCTACAATACTACCAGCACACTCATATTTTTGGTGAATTTTTGTATAATGAATGAAAACGGAATCATCAGGCTTAACCTCACCAATAGAAATAAAGGGTAGATGTGCATTCGGCAAAGATTTAATCTAGTTCAGAAAGAAAAACATGTCAAAATTTTAAAATTGACACCTTTTTTAAAGAAAACTAGAAAATCAAAGGCAAATATAGGTCAAGTGGTAATTCTACTCCCATCCCCCCTATTTGATTTGTACAATGTCCCTATTGTACAATAAAGGAAATGAAAAATCAAAAATAAGACTAGAATTAGAACAAGAGACTCCATAGAGTATTGCTCTAAACTTCAAATGATGGCGATATAGGATGAATTCCCATCAAGCGCCTCTTGAACAACCTTGTTTCCCTTAAATATTTATACAAACCTAAATGCATTTAATCGTTCCATATGGAAATTTTTTATACCAGATAAACCTAACAAATTTTCGTAGGTATCAACGGTTTGCATTTAGCATATGCAACAAGCCTTTTAAACCACTTGGTGGCCCAATTGGACGAGTGAAGTCTCGTGAGGGTTTCCACAGAACATGCCGACAAAGTTCATTTAAAATATATACTGTTTTGTAAATATTTCAAACTTATTTTAAGGTTTAGCAGAAAGAGGTTACGCATAACCTGAAGAGTTACGCCGTAACCATATGGTTTAAAATTTTGAAGGACATGTTATGGCGTAATCCAGGATTAGGCTACACCATAACTTTATGATGATGACGTAACTGTAATGGTTACTCGTAAAAAAATGTACTTGTAGCATATTTTAACACATGATTATGAGTCAACTCGATGACGTCAATTTCAACTTCTTTAGCCTGTAAGAAAACTGCACATAAAGTGAGAAATATAAAAAACCATCTAAAATGCAAAATTTAAATGATGTTTATTGATAAAAAGACGGGTTGTCTCCCGACAAGCACTTTTGTTTATTAACAAGTCTTTAAATTAGACTCACGCCCACTCTACGTTGCTCCTTGGACACTCTCTCCTACTCCTAACTCATCCACTAAAACTGCACGGACGGTGGCAACATTGGTGCTAGTTCAGGGTATTTCATCGATCCCTAAAAAAAAAAATTGTATAGGTTTGGCCTAGGCCAATATTGTATCTTGTAACCTCAACCTTTTTAATTATAATTGGGGGTGGTCTCCTATAAGCCATGCCTAGCAAATTGCACAATATTTCCTTATAAGATTCATCCTCACTGTCAATGAACCCGTCATATGATTTTGGTTCTTGTCATACCCCGTCTAAGGCAAAAACATGAGGTCTGACGTTTCAAAGACATCGCATAAAGATAGTAGATTACACCTTAATTAGTTACAAGAATTTTACTTTACATTGATACATGAAACATAATCTTTGATGGAGTGGAAAAACGCTTGTCTTTAGAAAAACATCTTGGCAATTTAGAAACTTTGATTTCTAGTACCTTCAATTTGTAAATGCTGATCACCTAAAAAAAATGATAACTCGAAAGGTCATAATACAGTGGTGATCTCGTAGGTTTTGAGTGTAATACCCGAGTTGTAGTTGTGCCAGAATTTGAGATAGGATTATTAGTGCTAATAATAATAGCTGAGTGTAAGCAGTATACACAACAATCTAATAGCATTCCTAGTAGTCTTAGCATATCATAGCAATTAGATCAAACCAACCATTCAATAATGGTCCAAGCGCTTATAGTCCTCCGAACCTAACGCCTACCAGCTGGAGCTACACAGGTTGGCTTAGTAGTTGTTTGTCATTCCCAAATAGATTCACGACATTATTAATATAAACATTCACATAGAATTATCCCAAAACGTATAGTAATTGTTAGCACATAAGTAAAACGTTTGAAATTAGATTTGAGTATCATTTTCCCTCAAGGAAAATAGTCTGAAAATGGGGGTACGAGAACTCACCATCAATAGAAATGAAAAGTAGCTGAAAAATAGATGATAACAGAATAACTGTGGCATGGTGCTTGACATGGACCCTGTTAATAGGAGTATGTTTTATAGACTATGCTTTAAGAAAATGAAATAATGATAAAGTTTTGTAAAGAAATGTATAATATTTTTAAAAGGTTTTGTATCATTGTTGTTGGTGATTGTTAGTTTTGACTTGATGGACCTTAGGTAAAGGTACATTATCTTCAATATATATTATTTAGGAAGAGAATTATAAATTCAAGACTAGATAGAATGGTAAGTATGCAAGGATTAATTTGAACGAGGTTTTATAAAAATTATGCGGATTTATCATTTCTCGCTTGCATATGTGTCTTTACTTGTTATCTTTTTTACAAGTGTTAAATGTAAGAATTTTGATGATGAGAGAGAAAATGCTTATTACATTTACAAAAAATAAATGAAATAAGTTGATTTGGGGTGAATATGTTTCTATTTAAATACTTTAAATCTTTTATATCAAATCACCAATCAAGTTTGACACAATATAAGAAGTGTTGATTATAGATCTATAATTACTAAAACATAATCTAACAATACAACCACACTCACAATATTCACTACAAAGAACTACACAACCATAAGTAAAATGATATACACAACAATCAACGCAATCATGATCACAATGCAAGTAATAAAGTAAAGCAATAAATGTAAAGAAATAAGTAAAGCAAAAGGTAAAAGAAATGCAAACCGGACACGATGATTTATAGTGGTTTGGTCACGAAGCTCCTCTTCGCCTTACTCTACTCCTTGAGTATCCAACTCGAGAGTTACTTCACTAATCAACAAGCTCCCTTTCGGCGGAGAAAACCTTATACCAATGCTTACATTATTTTCTAACACTAAGCTAGATGTCGAGTCCTTCTTCGGGTACAACCAAACCCGTTATGTTTTATGGCCCAACATAACAAACCATGTGTTTTATGGCCTAAACACATAAACCACGTCGCTTACATTATTTTTCGACACTAAGCTAGATGTCGAGTCCTAATCTTAGCTAGAACCAATCTATCACCCATACTTGTATTTTGAGGACCAAAATACTAACCGACACGACATCAACACTTCCGGATTTATACACTATCCGGATCTACACAACTACACAAGAATGAAAGATATGGACTAGATCTATATGTAACAAATGTTACAAATGAACTAACTAGACTACATAACTTCGTATCTTGGCGATGACGAAAGTTCTTCTCTTGCACTTGAGGAAAGGAGGAAAGGATAGAAGATTTGATCACATTTAAACAAGATTAACCAAGTTGAATGATCAAATATTTAGAGAGATTTAGTGAGATCTAGAGAGAGAAAGAACTGAAAGAAAATCGTGCAAAAAGGTTGTGAAAATAGTTAGAGGTGACCCACTATTTATAGAAGCTGAAAAACAGCCTGTCAGGAAACGGCGGTCCCAGATATATTAGGGGGCCGCCGGCCTATTTAAGGGACCTCCCCGACAGACGCTTCTATTTTTGTCTTTTTGTGCTGACAAACTTGTCTGCTGAAAGTTTAACATGTTTTGGGGGGAAAAGAACCAGATTTTGAATTTTGAAATAATTACCACATAAAACATTTCTTTATAATTAAAAAAAATAATTTGTCTAATTAATTTTTGAAAAAATTATTTTGTTACATTTATAAAAATATAAAGTTTAAGACGAAAACTTATTTCTTTGATCATCCTACAAGTTTAATGTTTGTTTGTACATACCTTATGTGATTTACGTCGGGTATAAACCAATGTCCGTCTTGATGCATACTTGATACGTCGAGAGATGTTGATACATGTATGCATTGATGATTTGTGTAAACAAGTAACTTCCAAACAAATGTCGGTGTTGATGTAGACTTGAGACTTCGAGAAATGTAGATGCATGTATGCATTGATGATTTGTGATTACGAGTAACTTGCGCACTTTACGTTACGTATTACAAGTCACATGTTTGTCATCACCAAAACATAAAGAGATCGTATAGATTAAATATCATAATATTTGCACTAACAAACCGAATTTGTACATAATCAAAACCTTAAAATACATTTAAATATGATTTGATTACAAAATGACTATGGTTTAATCAATCACTAGTAAATTTTACAAGAAAATACTGGATACTAAATATATAACGACTCGTATTTTGTTGATAAATAATGTTAGCTTTAGATTGAAGAATATATTAAAATAAAATCTACCAAAAAAAAACACAAACTTATAGTTCATACACCAACCCTCTATTATCAAAAGGGTCGACACCTCCATATTACGTATGCGTAACGAGAAAGCTTTCGAAAGGACAAAAGAACACGAATGATAAATGTGTACTTATAAATAAATCGACATGACAAATCAAAATACGAGTCATCATTTATTTATTATCTCGTATTTTCTTTTAAAGTTTACTAGTGATCGAGTAAAACATTGTCATTTTGAAATCAAATGATATTTAATATGTATTTTATGGTTTTAATGATATATAAATTGGGTATGTGGACATATTTGATAATTTTAAGTTTTAGATCAGATATATAGCCTTACTGCTTATTCGGATGCTGGCTGGGCTGGTTGCCTTGCCACACGTCGTTCCACGTCCGGTTATTGTGTATTCTTGGGAGATAATCTACTTTCTTGGTCATCAAAACGCCAACCTACACTTTCTCGCTCTAGTGCTGAAGTAGAGTACCGCGGGGTTGCTAATGCAGTTGCTGAAGCTGCATGGATTCGTAACATACTTCGGGAGTTACACACACCATTATTTTCGGCTACTATTTTTTACTGTGACAACGTTAGTGCTATTTATTTAATTGTTAATCCCGTGCAACATCAACGCACAAAACACATTGAGATTGACATACATTTTGTTCGTGACATGGTTGCAAGGGGTCAAGTTCGTGTTCTTCATGTTCCTTCTCGATATCAGTATGTCGATAGTTTTACAAACGGTCTTCCTTCATTATTCGAGGAGTTTCGAACCAGTTTGAGTGTTCGATTACCTCCCGCTCAAACTGCAAGAGAGTGTTAGTTGATAAGATTAAGCTCATTGTATTTAGTTATAAGGCTTTAGCCCATTTACATTACTTCTAGATTAGTCTTTTGTAATCTATATATTGTGATCTCATTATTGAATAATAAACAAGTCTTACCTTCTTTAATAGTTTTAAGAGGGGTCGTTGTGCCTATGAAGTCCCAAGACGATGTGATAACAGAGGAACGAATGGTCGGTATGACAATGTGAAGTATAGAAGAGGATTAACCTAAGAATATGTAAACCACAAACGAGCTGATGTTGATGTTGCTTTGTGGGGTGCTTGGTTGATCGGTGTGGATGGTTGTGTTCACATATCTCATGTGTCCAAAGTTGACGTAGGCACTCTTTGTTCTTTTTTACTTGGTGTATCTTAAGAGGTTTAGTTTTGCTTGTTGCATTGTGCCTCGTGGGGATTGTCCTCGAATGTTGCAGCTGTATTGTTTCATTGGTGGTTGGTAATTGATGACGCCCTTATCGTTCCATCATCATCGTAGGTCTGATCGTGCTAGATATTGTACAATTAGTAATAAATTTGCTTTTCAAAATAAAAACATAAACCACACACACACGTAAAACCAGATTTGTTAAATGCCAAGTAGCCCAAAAAAGATGGGAAATCTTTGTCCTACTTAGGCAACAGGTATGCCTCGAAGGGCTGGAGTAAGATTCAAGATCTTATGACATCAAACCTCTATTGAGACAATCACTCCAACAACCTTCAATTACTACATACTATACACTATCGAAACTCTAAACAATCATATCCCCCACATATGTCTTCCCGCACAAGGAACCAGAAACACTCATAATTTCTTCTATGAATGACCTTAATTAATGTGTATGTACGTATGCAAGTATAGTTTATCATGCATGTTTAGAATATTTTAACTTTGGAATGTTTTTTTATATATACGCGAAGCAACTTGTATTGGTTCCAAAGTTAGAAAATGAAGTCATACCAAGTACGGCTTTCCCATAATGCACAGACAAAATTTTCTTTTAAACCAAGCCAACTGCATGCCCTAACATTCGACATGCACCATCTACCCTATATAAATAACTTAACTCATAATCGAAACTATTTGCTCTTCCAAATTTTTATTTATTTATTTATTTATTATCTTTTTGATATTCTTTTTAATTACTACGTAGATTTAAGAATGTCAAGAGAATATGGGAAGAAAAATGTAGAGAAGAAGCAAAAGCCATCAACAACTCACGCCCTCTTGTCCAACACTTGAAAAAAGCCTACCCTTTTGAGCTTAAGAAAACAAGCTCGCTTCTCTCGATCTCTTCACTTTCTTCTACCCTTTCTCGTAACTCGAGTGGGTCATTCACCGATTCTTCTTCTACGGTGGATCAGGCCATCTCATCTGTTCTTGACCTCATTTCACAAAAGCCCTCGACAAGAGGGGTTGCACCAACGGTTGATGTTACTAACGTGCAAGTTCTAGTTCCACAACCGAGTTCGGTCCTCGAAAATTTTGATGAAAGCTTGAAAAGATGCAATTGGATTACTAAAACTAGTGGTAAGGTTATAAGTTGTATGCATTTACAAGCTAACAAAATTAACTCTCTTTGACCCAAATGGACGTAACTTGTGGCCAAAAGTAAAAGATTGATCACTTCAATTTGTGAAGATGTGAAAGTTTTACTTTGCGTAATTAGTTCTGATCATGAAACATTTCCACTAATTGTGTCCTTAAGTAATGTTGGTTTTATTGATGATTTGTATCATGACAGATAAACTCTATGTTCAATTCCATGATGAATGTTGGGGAGTTCCTGTGTATATGATGACAAGTAAGTAGTTGTTTTCCCCTCTTCATGAAGACATGCATGGTACACAAATGTAGGAAAATATGCATTCTTTAAATTATCAAGGAATTGCTTGACAAATTAACCTAGCTAACCGATAGCCAGGGGCGGATCTACCTTGTAGACAGGGTATGCACGTGCATACCCTGCGAAAAAATTTAGTAGGGTAAAAAAAAACTGTTTCTATAAAAGTTAGTATAAAATACATTACAGATTTGTGAGTGCACACCCTCCAAAATACTGAAAATTTATTAGTGCATACCTATAGTTTCGAAAAAAAGAAAAAATGAAGATGAAAAAAACTCGACTGCTGCTTGAGTGTGGCTACACATTGAAGAAGATGAAGACAGCCAAAAGTCAAAACATCAATAGGTTTTTAATGTACTTAGTTGGTCAGACCCAGTTGTATTTGTAAAGTCTAAAACATCAATAGGTTTACATGTTTCTAAGGCTTTTATTATAGGATTATTAAATATGAAATTGTGAACTTATTGTTCTTAGTACTACAAGATTAACATTAGTTTAGTTTCACTTATCTTCGTTTATTATTAATATTTGAGTTGATAACAATAACTAAAGTATAGGAAATTAATACTATATGCTATTACAAAATATTATGTGAGGTGTCTTTTTAGTTTTACTAAATTAATATCAAAACAAATCATAACATAATTAGTTGGATCAAAATAACGAATGCAGTCTCGTATGACCTAAATTTGATAAACAAATCAAATGTTAGCCTTGATACAAACGAACAAAACAACCGCGCATAATTTGAATCTCGTAAAGCCCGACTCGAAAAAACCCGGCCCATAAAACCTAACCCGAGATTATAATATAATTAAAAACTATATTATAAATGTGCATACCCTATTACAAATTCCTAGATCCGTCACTGCCAATAGCTCGTGAAATTAATCAAAACAGCCAATTGTTGAGTTGCTTTCTCTATCAGGAATGCTTACGGATTACAATTGGACAGAAATTCTTAGGCGAAAAGAACTTTTCAGGTAAAACCATCATTATTTCTTACTTCTTTCACAAGTTGCATAACATGAAGAACGAAGAATGTACAAGTCGAGGTTTGATTCATTAATGGTTAGGGAAGCATTTTGTGGATTCGAACCAAACGTTGTAGCAACGATGGGAGAGAAAGAGATTATGGACATAGCATCAAACAAAGACATAATGTTGGTTGAAAGTCGAGTTAGATCCATTGTCGATAATTCCAAATGCATCTTAAAGGCAAGTTCGATTTATCTTTGATTAGCAACATAGTTACAAGTCTCGATATTCATAATTATATATGGTTTCCAGATTGCGAAACAGCATGGATCATTCAGTGGATACATTTGGGGCTTTGTAGACTTCAAACCAAGCATAAATAGATACAAAAATGCAAGAAATGTTCCAATAAGAACACCTACTGCAAAATCCATTAGCAAGGACTTACTAAAACATGGCTTCCGATTGGTGGGCCCAGTCATCGTATATTCATTCATGCAGGCTGCTGGAATGAGCATTGACCATCTTGACTGCTTTAGATTTGATGAATGTGTCAACCTTGCAGAGAGACCATGGAGGCATGTCTAATTATAGATACTTAAATTCATGACTTCAATATCAAATACAGTAATTATTTTTATTTCGATAATTAAATTACATTACAGGGGATTTTTATATCCATTTGCGTATGTACGTATATTAATTATGGCTTGTATTGTACGTATATTAATTATGGCTTGTATTAAATGTTTTTGATTATTTATGATTTATTTAATTTTGAATTTAGAGATTGTAAGAGTGCTAGGAGTAGTGGAGCCGTTCGGCTCGTGCCGTTCTCAAAAAGTGCTGCCACGTCAGTAAAATAGAGAACGGCACCAGAAACTGAAAGGCGCCACCACATTTCTGGTGCCGTTCTCCATTTTTTTATTTAATTAAAAAAAATACCCAATATAACTAAAATTTAATTCATTAATATAAAACATTACATTAAATTAAAAAAAAAACATTACATAAAATTAAAATTACAAACTAATGATTATTCCATAGATGCTCCACAAGATCATGTCGAAGATCGATGTGCGTTTTTCTATCTCGAAGCTCTTTTGATTTCCTAAGATGTAATTCGCATCTTTCGGCATTGGATTAACGAACAAATCTCTCACATTCACTACAAATCCTTCATCCTTCAAAATCATGTTATGTAACATTATACAACAATACATTATTTTTTTCAACATGTTGATTTGGTAAGCACGAGCGGGTTGTCGTATAATTCCCCAACGACCTTGGAGTAGTCCGAAAGCTCGTTCAATATATTTCCTTGCAGCTTCTTGAACTCTTTTAAACTTCAAGGATTTTTTATCCCTTGCAACGGAAAATGATTTGACAAACATAGACGATAAATATCGTCGGCTAAATAGTAACATTTCCTATATGTATGTCCGTTTACCACAAATGGACAGTCCGGAGCTGTATCATCAAGTTCATCATCAAATAGTGGGGTATGAAAATATATTGGAAGTGTGTGTGAAATATGAAATAATGAGGTATTTATAGGATTTTTAAGGGGTAAAAATGAGATTTTTTGGGGTTAAATTTCAAAAATCCCCTCCCCCTAACGGATATATTTAAAAAAAAATTAAGAATGGCGTGGGCTGGTATGAACGGCGCCAGACTCAACGGCGCCAAGGCCGGAGTCGAGCGCCGTTCTAAAACCCGCCGCCGTTCTTTGGCTTGGGGCTTTGGCTCAACCGCTCCCCTTGCTCTAAGTTTTCATTAAAACTTAAAAGTGGAATGACAATCTTGAAGGTAGTATGTGATTTTTCAACGGCTATTTTCACTTAGAAACTAGCCAGGAGCTAGTAAATTAGATACAAGGAAATGATAGAGCATTACAAGGTTACAAAGCCATTCTATATGTTCAAGATACTAAGACAACTCAAAGTCAAATTAAATGTGACTAAACCTGCCAACTTGTCAAAGTCTTAATGTTATGGAAAGTTTTCCAAAGAATACTACAACAGTCGACGGTTTCCTCGACGACAATTGGTTGCATTTGTCGGGGACATGTCGGCGATGATAGTTTTCTCCGGTAACATGTTGTCGGGAAGACTACCTCGGGGAAGCC